>SJXQ01007797.1:221332-237564 GCA_006408695.1 Aepyceros melampus
AAGAGACAACACCTGGAGCCAGGGCTGGCACTCCTTCCCCAAGGGTCCTGTGATGGTCACACACCTTGTCTTCTGCCTCGCCGAACCCTCCAGGACAGGAACAAGTTGGCCTGGTAGAGGGCTGAGGAGCCCAGGTTGAGGGGCTTTCCTCTGGCAGCTGCCATTAAGAGAGTCTTCGTCCAGTTTGCTGGCCTTGAAGCTGAGTGGATTCCTGTCCTGATCTGAGGGCTGTGGGCCTGAGCTGGGCAAACTGGTGGGGGAACGGCGAGGGCTGGATGAGTGCCCAGAGGATCACCAGAGTGTGATTCAGTGTCAAGGCCGCTGGACTCTAGTAGCTGTGAGCCAAGAACTCTTAGATGCTTTTTTGAACTTACATTTTGAAGCTAAGTTTTGAATGAAAAGGAGATTGAAATCTCCTACTTTTTTTATTCAAAAAGTCTATGGCTACAAAGCCTTTTAACTTTAGAGCGAGAGATTTTTTCATATTTGTTGATTCGTCTGACTGCACTGGCTCTTAGTTGCTATGTGTAGGATTCTCAATCTTCATTGCGGCATGCAGAATCTTTAGTTGCAGCATGTGGAAACTAGTGACCCAAGCAGGGATCGAACCCGGCCCTCTGCATTGGGAGTACAGAGTCTTAGCCACTGGTCCACCAGGGAAGTCCCAGAATCAGATTTTTTATAGGCCTGGGATATCTATGCATGGTGTGTAGACTTTGCATCACTAGGTGCTAAAATTCTGTGCTAATGAAATGTTACAATTCTTCATTTTTCTCATTTTTTAATGACAAAGCTACTTTTAATCCTTTGGGCTGTGATTTAAAAAAATCTCTGGGCAGTGGTAACCCCCTCAGCCCAGAAGTGACCCGGGGAGAGGGACTCTCGGAAGGAAGGAAGCAGAGAAGGGACATGGTGCAGATTCAGGGCCAAGGGCACACACCCTTGTGCCGCGCCAGGGAGCACGTGCTAGGGGCTTCAGACACACAGGTCAAGGGTCAGAGGCTTGGACACAGAGCCATGAACTTCCTGGGCCCCCCTTCTAGTTTGCCTGTTTCTTTCTGCTGCATGATCTGCAAGTCTGACTGCGGCAGGGCGGCAGCAGAAAGCCGCCATCTGGGCGCTCTCCTTTAATGAAGTGCTGAGCTCTGCTTTCTCTCATTCCTGTCATGGTGATGCCGCTGGCCCATCGCCGTTGGGTCCTCTGGTTCAGTCTGACATTGCAGTCCAGTGTTCTGACTTGCTGACTCTGACAGTACTATAAGTTCATGATTTGAAGATCTGAGGATGCTGTGATTCGGGATTCTGTGTGTCCATAGAGTTAATGGCTTACCCCAGCCTCTGGGCAGGAAGTGACCAGCACCCACCCTCCCTGGTGCTAGCCGGTGGCTGTACCAGGTATGGAGATCACAGAGGGTAGCCAGCAAGGTCCTGGTCAGTGGAGCTGGCCTCAAGGGGACAACAGTGCTCAGGGCCAGGATGGAACCCTCAGAACCAGGAGAGTGCCCTGTATCCAGGGGAGGAGCCACTAGTGGGGGTGGGGTTGGGGGTAGATGGGGCAAACCCTACACCCTGTGCTGCCCCAGGCAGCATCCTGTCCCCTCAGGCGTCCTGCAAGCTCACAAGCATCAGCCAGTCCATGAGAGGCCCTGGCAGAGACAGTGGGGCCCAGAGAGGGCTGTAGGGAACGGAAAACCCAGGAAGGCTTCCTGGAAGAGTAGGATGTTTGGTAGTTTGCTTAATTTGTTGACTTCACTCTTCTGGAACTGAGTTCGCCATCCTGGTGTGTTCACCATCCTGCTCCCTGCTGCACTTGGCAAGTGCATCTGAAAAGAGTGGTTTCCTTACTCCTTACTTAGACTTTTTTTTTTTTTTTTCACTTAGACTTCTTAAAGTGTCTCTCTGCTCCCAGAATTAAACTAGGGATCCTCTGTTTCCTTCACCGCTGATGGCAACGCCCAGCGCACGACAGGCACTCCTCGCGTATTCGATAGCGCTGCGATCCCACGCGGGGGCGCTCGCGCCGGCCGCGAAGCGTCTCCGGAGACCCGTAATCCTCCCGAGGCCACCCTTGGGCAGTCCGGACAAACTACAAGTCCCATGGTGCCCCGCGGGCGCCGGCCGTTCTGCGCAAGCGTGGCCGCCCTCGGGTTGTCCTCTGTGCGGGCGAGCTAGGCCGCGGGACCTGGGCGGAGGCCGGGCAGGGCGTCCGAGAGCTGAGCCCGCCGCGCGCCGCAGCCATGCCGGACAGCTGGGACAAGGATGTGTACCCCGAGCCCCCGCGCCGCACGCCGGCGCCCTCGCCTCAGACCTCGCTGCCCAACCCTATCACCTACCTTACGAAAGCCTTTGACCTCCTCGTGGACCGGCCGGTGACGCTCGTGAGAGGTACTAGCCCCGCCGGGCCCCCCGCCCCCGTCTCGGTCACTCAGCGTGGACCCCGCCGCACCCCAGGCCTCCTCTCCTCTCGGGACTCCCTCCGTCTCCCCCCGCCCCGTACGGCCCGTGCCCCATGGGGAGCGGTCCACGCAACCCTGGGCTCAGGCTTCTCACATATTAGGGGCTGTTTGCGGACCGAAGTCATCTGCGTTCGGAGAGGCTTGGTAGATCCCAGTCTCCCAGCGCGCTGGGCATCCCACATTTTGCACATCCCGCAAAATGCACCGCATTTTGCAGGCGGTCCCGGAGGGCTGTTGAGGTGCAGAGGTGCTCCAGTACCCCTTCGCTAGCCTACAAAATGGCCCTCCCACCGAGGTGTACTGTAACTTGCTCTCCGTGAGCTGCCCAAATGCGGCCATCTCTGGTCCAAACTAGGTGAATGTTTTTTAAAGGCATTGTTTGGTCACCCAGCTCCATGGGGTGCAGCACCCAGAGCACTGTGCCCTTAATCACTGGTGCCAGGCGATGTGTCCCTGCAGTTAATACGTTCCTTCAACAGCAAAACATTTGGGGTGCATAGCATGCTCTGGTGGCTCTTTTTTGGCGGAGGAACTAGATGCCTGCCCTCGCCAAGGTTTGGAATAAACAGGAGTGTAGCAGTTTTTTAGGAAGTGTTTTCTCTGTCTGGATGGTGAGATCTCTCTCACTAGGTCCAGCTTGTTATTTATGCATGGGGAAATTGAGACCGAAGGTCAGTGGTGGCAGAACCGGGACTGGAGACTCCCTGTTGGGGCCTCTTTGCCTCCACAGTGGAGTCACTGTGCTCTGGGGAGGTGAGCCAGCAGGAGGGACTAGCAGGTGGGGGCTTGCAGAGCACAGACTCTGAATCCTGGGCTCTGAATCCTGCCATCTCAGAGCCTGGATGTCCTCTCTGAAAATGAAAAGGCCCCACCCTACACAGGGTTGTTGTAGGGACAGAGTGAGATAAGCATGGTGCCTGCCTTATAGATCTCTCCATAAACTGCAGACGTCCGCTTGTAGCCCAGTCCTTTCCAGGACTGGCTGCCAGCCCTCCCACACCTCTTTGGGAGTTAGTTGCCAGTCTTTGTAAAACTGGGAACATTTGGGAAACCTGCCTCTTCCACGGCTTACGAGAATACAAAGCTAAAAGCCCCTTCAGACTGTGACCTGTCCAAACCAGTAAACTTTTTGGGTCTGGGCTTTTCTCTTTGCAGAGTTTATTGAGCGGCAGCATGCCAAGAACAAGTATTACTACTACCACCGTGAGTTCCGCCGTGTGCCAGACATCACAGAGTGCCGAGAGAAGGATGTCTTGTGCATGTTTGAAGCAGAAATGCAGTGGAGAAGAGATTAGTAAGTCTCCCCCCTTGGGCTTGTTTAGTGAGAGCGTTGCACAATGAATGTACCCTGCCGGAGGCCATGATGCCCTTGGGAAGCTATGGGTGGAGAGGCCAGACCACAGGGCTCCCAAGCCCTGCCTTCATTTTACTTTCTCTCAGTACAGGGAAAGGAGTCCTTCTAGACCATCTTCCTTGTTTTCCTTTCAGCAAAGTTGATCAAGAAATCGTCAACATTATCCAGGAAAGGCTGAAGGCCTGTCAGCAGAGGGAAGGTGAGAGCCACAGGCAGAACTGTGCCAAGGAGCTGGAGCAGTTCACCCAGGTGGTCAAGGCCTACCAGGACCGCTGTGATCTGCCCCCAGGCCCTCCTGCCTCTCCCACCTGCCTGCCTTCCCAACCCTACTTCCAATCTCCACATTGGCTGTGCTAAACGCTTTACTAATTAGGCCAGTCTCTGGAGGGTTTAACTCTTCCCTGGTGGCTCAGAGTTTAGTGTCTACCTGCAATGCGGGAGACCTGGGTTCCATCCCTGGGTTGGGAAGATCCCCTGGAGAAGGAAATGGCAACCCACTCCAATAGTCTTGCCGAGAGAATCCCATGGAGAGAGGAGCCTGGTGGGCTACAGTCCACGGGGTTGCAAAGAGTTGGACACGACTGAGCGACTTCACTCTGGAGGGTTTGAGTCACCCTACCTGTCTTGTCTGCTCAGTGACCTGCCTCCCTGCACAGAGAAAAGGCAAGTTCTCTTCATGGCAGGAGTGACCCATGATTCCCCTATCTCTTTCCCAGACCACGACCTGGGAGCCCATTATTCTGCCAGGAAGTGCCTGGCAAAGCAGAAGCAAAGGATGCTGGCAGAGAGAAAAGCCGCCAAAGAGGCTGCTGCTGCCTGAGGCAGCTGTGTGTCACCTTTGTCACTGTTGCTAAAATAAAGAGTAATAGAGCCTGTGCCTGTGCTGTTACTTTCAACTCCCAGACACACTTTTCATCTCACTGGTCCTACTTCCCATCCAAATCCAGCCACCACTGAGCCTAAGTCCAGTGGCTTTCACTGCAGTGGGCTTGGGTTCAAGCCCTGGTTGGGAAAGATCCCACAAGCCACATAGTACAACCAAAAAAATTTGGTAAGAAAAACAAGATGCATCTATAAACTGGTTTCATTCACTTTATTATTCCCTTTATAAAATTATGTGGTGGCTACAGCTGGGGCCTGCGTCCTCTGTACGGAGACTCTGGTGTGGGTCTTCACAAGATGGTCAGTGAATTCCTAGAAAAACAAGACACCTTTAGTTGTGCAGCTAGACAGAGTACTCCCCTCTGCTCTTCAACAGGGTGGGGGTGGGCAGTACCTGATATGGAGACTTGGTGAACACGTCTCTTTCCAGAGGTCAGGGGTGAGATAACTGTAGGTCTTGGAAATGGCATCAAAAGTGGCCTTGGCTGGAAAAGGGAAAACCGGAGAAGGTTGGTGAATTCACTCGAGATGAACCCCCAGATGGAGATGGAGGCTGTTGCACTCCTAGGAACACACAGGCCACTGTGGGCCAGTCTGTCGTGCATTAGGAGGGCCTTTCTCTCTCTCTCCAAAATACGCCAACCACATACAGAATGTGGTTAAGCGGAGCTGAGAGAAGCTGGAGCTGGCTTGCGGGCCACCTACCGAAGTTACCCAGGGTGGCGGTGCAGCCCCTGGCAGAAGTGTAGCAGTCGTCGATGCCGGCCATCATCAGCAGCTTCTTGGGCACAGGGGCAGAGACGATGCCAGTGCCTCTGGGGGCAGGGATGAGGCGCACCAGCACGGAGCCGCAGCGGCCAGTCACCTGGGGAGGGGTAGAGACGTCAGGGGACAAGACAGGCAGGAGTCTACACCACCGCAAGCCCTACTGTGCATGAGCATCCAGCCTACCTTGCAAGGAACCGTGTGGGGCTTGCCGATCTTGTTCCCCCAGTAGCCTCTTCGCACGGGGACGATGGACAGCTTGGCCAGGATGATAGCCCCACGGATGGCAGTGGCTACTTCCTTGGAGCACTTGACACCCAGACCGACATGTCCGTTGTAATCCCCAATGGCAACAAATGCCTGCAGAGAGACTGACATGGGTGGCGGGCCAGGGGCTGCCACAGCATCAGTAACCACCCACCACACAGGGTCTGTTGCGCCCCTCAAGGCAAGACTGGCCACCAGGAGGCCAATCTGAGATCCCGAGGAGATCCTTCCTCTCTCTCCCCTTTACGAAAGTCACACGTGTGACGACAAGTGCAACCATGCAGAGCTGAGAGAGTCTCACGAAGACCCTTGGCAGAAACTGCCCAGGAAGGTATGATTGGGGTACCTTGAACCTGGTCCGCTGGCCAGCACGGGTCTGCTTTTGCACGGGCATAATCTTCAAAACCTATCCTTGAGGGATGCTCCCAGGAAAAAGTCAATAATCTCAGACTCCTGCAACAAATAAACTCATTACAAAAAAAAGAATAAACACCTGAAGGGGAGTTTAGTTGCTTGTGTTGGAGTTTTTATGACCTCATGGACTATAGACCACCAGGCTCCCCTGGCTCATGGAGTTTTCCAAGAAATAATGAGTAGCCATTTCCTTCTCCAGGGGATCTTCCCAACAAAAAGTCAAGGATCGAACCCGGGTCTCCTGTACTCAAGACATTTTCTTTACTGCCTGGGCCACCAGGGAAGTCCAGGGAAAGTGGAGTCTAGAACCTCTCAACTGTTTGGCCAACAAGAGTTTCCCCTCGACTGCAGGCCACGGCCCCATCCAGAATGAGGACCCGTTTTTACCTTGATGGGCAGAGAGAAAAGGTAGATCTCCTCCAGAGACTTGATCTTCATGTCCTTGACCAGGCGGCCCAGCTTGGTAACGGGGAGCCACTACGAGAGAAAAAGGCGCAGGTGACCAGGGCCTCCTCCCCGGTGCTGCCTAAGGGCCCGCCTCACGCGCACAGCTCAGACCTACCTCCTTGTCCTCGGCCTTGCCTCCGCGAGCTCCGCGGCCTCTGCCCCGGCCGCGACCCCGGCCGCGACCCCGTCCCCGGACGCCACTACCGAAGCCTCCGCGGAAGCCACCGCGGCCTCCCATTCCGGGGCCCCCGGGGCCTCCGGGCCCTCCCGCAGCACCGGCGTCATCCGCCATTTGCTAAAAAGAGAAACAAGAACCAGTCGGTGAGCGCAGTCCTGGCATGTACAGCCGCCTCGGGCGCCCAGGCCGGGCTCCACAACGGAGCGCGGGCGCAGCATCCCGGGCCCCGTCCGATGGCGGCCCAGGCCCATCTGCAACATCCACAGCCAAAGCCACTCACGTGTTTTCACGAAGAAGAAGAGAGAGACCGCGCGCGACAGTGTCTTTATAAGGCACCAAGGGTCGCGAGATCTCGGTTGCCCCGCCCCAATGGCGCTGCGCCAAGAGTATAAAAAGAGCCTGTGATTGGCTGCTCGGGGCCCCGCCTCCGCCGAGCTCTGTGTGCACATGCGTGTCTGCGGCCCCGGAACTTGCGCGACCCATATAAGGGCTCGCGCCGGCGCCATATTTTCTTTTCCGTCTGCAGGTAGGTTTGTTATCTTATTCTGCTGGCTTCCTGCTGTTCGCGAAGCTGTTGGGGCGGGCGGTTTGGGCGATCGGCGTTGGTTGAAAATCACCTTCGGCTTTGACCACGGCCGTAGGTGAGATTCGGCGCCCAGAGCCACCGGAGGCCTTAGCTCACTGCCCACTTCTCCATGTGGGGATGTGAAACCCAGGCCCCGACACGCGCCGCCCCTCCTGGCTCGGTTGCGGCCTCTCGCGTGTTTCGGACTCTGGTATCTAATCTCGTCTTCTACCCGCAGGACAGCTGGATGCTCAGAACCTGAGGCCAACGCAGCCAAGACCGGCGGGGGGCGGGTAGGGGGGCTTTCCTTTCACCTTTTAATAAAGCTGTTGATTTAATTCATCCGTGTGTGTGTGTTCTTGGTCCCCGCGTTATCAGCCTGCAAATCGCATCTGTGGCTGCTCGGCCCGAGGTGTGGAGTGGAGGAGATATCTTTGTGGGACACCTCTCTTCCAGCCATCTCGGCTCTGCTTTGAATGCCACACAGGGATAGAACCCGGTCTTGAAGGTTGGCAGGCGACTCCTAAGGTCCTACCCTCCAAAATCTAGGATTTGATGAACTCTACACTCTGCCTTGCTTGATGGCTCAGATGGTAACCCACCCGCAACGCAGGAGACCCGGCTTTGATCCCTGAGTCAGGAGGATCCCCTGGAGAAGGAAATGTCTACACACTCAAGTATTCTTGACTGGAGAATCCATGGACGGGAGCCTGGCTGGCTACAGTCGATGGGGTCTCAAAGAGTTGGACACGACTGAGCGATTTAAGTCTGGGCAAACACCCAGTGGCATGGAAACCAGTTCTCTTCTGTGCCTCCTATATGTGAATATGGTAGTTTCCCAAGTTGGATTGGTTTACCCATCCATGCCTTTGCTCATAGGCATACCCAGGTGGTCAGAACAGGCTCCGGGAGGCTCTCCACATGCTAGGCTGCTGCTTTGGTACCACAGAAATCAGGTCCTTATACCTGGTCTGTACCCTGGAAATAACTGTGGGTCTGATCCCAAGAGGTCTGATGATGGGTCAGTGTCTAAAGCCCCCAGAGCTCTTGGGGACTTAAGTCACCAGGGCGGCAACACATGAGGAAGGAGAAACAAACCCTGTACCTCAGCTGTGAGGAAGTATCCCCTGGAAGCTTGGTTCCAGCCTTAGTGCTGTTTGAAAGTCAACTGTCAAACACCCTGAAGTCAGGGGTTCCAGAGACCTGTCCTGGCTATGAGCTGCCCTACCCCTGAGGCTCTTAAGGTGGGAGCAGAGCCAGGTGGGAGGTACTCTGGGCCAGGGCTGTGATTGGCCCAAGCTGGACAATGCTCCTGTGATGTCAGGCCTGCTCCTGCTATGAAATGGTGACTCCTGAGCCCTGGCTTCAGTGGAGCTGCCGTCCAGACACGGATCATGGTGAGTGCTTAGATGTGTGCCTAATTTCAGAGACCTGCCCAAGCTGGACCCCACTCCTCCCTGAGATGATCTGCACAACGGGGTACAGGCCCCAAAATGGGACAAGGAAACCTTTCAGAGACCTCTGGCCTGGGTCTAATTCCAGGCCAAGGCCAGCTTCTACAGCTGGGTCTGGTAGAAGTGGGGGATCTTGGGCCCCCTCACACTGGGTGCTGACCCAACCCTCCACTTGGGGTTCTCATGTGGCCCACCTCCCACCCAAAGCTTCCTGGAGTCCCTTTCCAGGCATGTGGAGTGGGGAGTCAGATCCTGGTCCCAGTCAGGCCTTGATGCAGGCCTGGCCTTTGCAGAGTGGCAGGTATGATCTCAACCTCTTCACCAGCCCTCCTGATTGCAACTTCCTGTGTTCTGTCTGCCATGGAGTTTTCAACAGGCTGGTGAGGTTGCTGTGCAGCCACATCTTCTGCAAGAAAGCATCCTCTAGTGGCTAGCCAGGTGCTACTGGGCACCCAAGAGGCTCAGGGCCAAGGGCAGGGCTGAGGGGCCATTCCTAGGACCCAGAACAGAGAGGAAGGTCAGCCAAGCACTGAGTCATGGTGGCCATTAGGTTCAGCTGCCAAATCTCCTGGGACGCTAATATAGGAGCTGGGCCCCTGTGGACTCTGCACCCCGGCCTCAGCTGAGTGCTCCCTATAAAGCCCTCTTATGCCTCTTCCAGCTAGAGAGAGGGAAGGGCCACCAGGGGAGGCATGTTGCTGCCACCTCCACGCCCAACAATCACCCCCACTCATGTCTCCTAGACAAAAGACCTGTCCATGCTGCAGGAAAGAGGTGAGACAGAGAAAGATGGTCCATGTGAATAAACTCCAGATCATTGGCCACTTGGAAGTCAAGGTAACTCAGAACACCCTCTCTCATCACCCTACCCTCCTCCCCTGTGCATGGGTTGGGGCAAAGCCAGCAGAGGGGTTGAAAAGAACCCCATTCTCAGAACTGAGGGTTTCTATTCCACCAATACACTGCTCCCCTTAGGGTTATCAAAACTGGCTGACTGTGAGTCAAGTCTACAACATACTTGATGTGTGGTTTTGGGCAAGTTACCTAACTTCTCTGGGTTCCAAGAGCCCCAGCTGTAAAATGGGGATTATAAAGGATAGAGAGCCTGCTGTGGTGCCATTGCTCTCCAGCCTCATAGTTTTATAGATAGGGAAATTGAGATTACAAAAAACAAAAAACAAAACAAACAAACAAAAAAAACCACCTTGGCTGGGGAGTGCCTTTTTGGTCTAGTGGTTAGGATTTGGCACTTTCACTGCCATCAGTTCAGTTTAGTCACTCAGTCATGTCCAACCCTGTGACCCCATGGACTGCAGCACACCAGGCCTCCCTGTACATCACCAACTCCCGGAGTTCACTCAGACTCATGTCCATTAAGTCGGTGATGCTATCCAACCATCTCATCCTCTGTTGTCCCCTTCTCCTACCTTCAGTCTTTCCAGCATCAGGGTCTTTTCACATGAGTCAGTTCTTTGCATCAGGTGGCCAAAGTATTGGAGTTTCAACTTCAGCATCAGTCCTTCCAATGAATATTCAGGACTGATTCCTTTATGATTGACTGGATCTCCTTGCAGTCCAAGGGGCTCTCAAGAGTCTTCTCCAACAGCACAGTTCAAAAGCATCAATTCTTCAGCAGTCAGCTTTCTTTATAGTCCAATTCTCACATCCACACATGACTATTGGAAAAACCATAGCATTGACTAGATGGACCTTTGCTGGCAAAGTAATGTCTCCGCTGTCTAGGTTGGTCATAGCTTTTCTTCCAAGGAGCAAGCGTCTTTTAATTTCATGGCTGCAGTCACCATCTGCAGTGATTTTGGAGCTCAAGAAAATAAAGGCTCTCACTGTTTCCATTGTTTCCCCATCTATTTGCCATGAAGTGATGGGACTGAATGCCATGATCTTAGTTTTCTGAATGTTGAGTTTTAAGCCAACTTTTTCACTCTCCTCTTTCACTTTCAATAAGAGGCTCTTCACTTTCTCCCATAAGGGTGTTGTCATCTGCATATCTGAGGTTACTGATATTTCTCCTGACAATCTTGATTCCAGCTTGTGCTTCATCCAGCCTGGTATTTTGCATGATACATTCTGCATAGAAGTTAAGTAAGCAGGGTGACAATATACAGCCTTGACGTACTCCTTTCCCGATTTGGAACCAGTCTGTTGTTTCATGTCCAGTTCTAACTGTTGCTTCTTGATGTGCGTACAGATTTCTCAGGAGGCAGGTCAAGTGGTCTGGTATTCCCATCTCTTTCAGAATTTTCCACAGTTTGTTGTGATCCACACAGTCAAAGGCTTTGGCAGAGTCAATAAAGCAGATGTTTTTCTGGAACTCTTGCTTTTTCGATGAGCCAGTGGATGTTGGCAATTTGATCTCTGGTTCCTTTTCCTTTTCTAAATCCAGCTTAAACATTTGGAGGTTCACAGTTCATGTACTGTTAAAGCCTGGCTTTCAGAATTTGAGTACTACTTTACTAACGTGTGAGATGAGTGCAATTATGCTGTAGTTTGAACATTCTTTGGCATCGCCTTTCTTTGAGATTGGAATGAAAACTGATCTTTTCCAGTCCTGTGGCCACTGCCGAGTTTTCCAAATTTGCTGACATATTGAGTGCAGCACTTTAACAGCATCATCTTTTAGGATTTGAAATAGCTCAACTGGAATTCCATCACCTCCACTAGCTTTGTTCACAGTGATACTTCCTAAGGCCCCACTTGACTTCGCATTCCAGGATGTCTGGCTCTAGGGGAGTGATCACACCATCGTGGCTATCTTATAAATAGCTGAGAAAAGAAAAGAAGCTAAAGGCAAAGGAGAAAAGGAAAAACATACCCATTTGCATGCAGAGTTCCAAAGAACAGCAAGGAGAGATAAGAAAGCCTTCCTCAGTGATCAAAAAATAGAGGAAAACAATAGAATGGGAAAGACTAGCAATCTCTTCAAGAAAATTAGAGATACCAAGGGAACATTTCATGCAAAGATGGGCTCAATAAAGGACAGAAATGGTATGGACCTAACAGAAGCAGAAGATATTAAGAAGAGGTGGCAAGAATACAAAAAACTATACAAAAAAATCTTCATGACTCAGATAACCACGATGGTGTGATCATTCACTGCTATATCCTGGGTTCAAAAAGAAGAAAACAAGCCTGGCATACATACAACCCACTAGACCAAGCCAACCATGTAACTCCCTGTTCTCTAAACCTCCTGTCCCCACTCCTCTGAGATCTAGATTTTTCCTACCTTCAAGCATTTGCTACAGTTTCCCTCTGTCCACCACATCACTGGTAGCCTTAGAGCTTGGGAGGCTCCAGTTCAGTGTTTCCTGGTCAGTGGAACCTCATGGATGGGGGATTCTTAGGGGTGGCTGGAGATGTCCCCGACCTGGTTTGGCTCACACGATGCTCTCCTCCACCCTCAGTGCAGGAACGCAGAAGCTGGCTGCCAGGTGACGTGCCCCCTGGCCCACTGCAAGGGAACCAGGACTCATGCCCCTTTGAGCTGATGGTCTGCCCCAGTGAAGGCTGCATGTCGTGGGTGCCTCGTGGGGCCCTGGCTGAGCACAGGCAGAACTGCCAGCACGGTGCCCATCATCGCTGCTGCCTGGGCTGTGGGGCCACCCTGGGCCCAGCTGAGCGGGCAAACCACAACTGCTACCGGGAGCTGCGAGAGGCCTGGTGCCAGTGCCAGCAGCGCAGCCTGCTGCAGCACATGCACAAAATGCACCGGACCACCAGCATCATCCCCCACCGGCAGCTGGCGGACTTCCTGGAGCAAGATGACCCCCTGCTCGTGGGTGCCCTGCAAGAGGCTGAAGCCATCCTAGAAGGCAGCATTTGGGGTTGAGGTATGGGGGGCCCAGGGCCAAGCTACCTTGTAAACAGAGAGTAAATAAATGCAGAGCCCAGGCCTGGCCGCCTCACTACCACTGTGCTTGCTGACCTCACCCCGCCTCCTCCAGGAACTACTCCTCTCAGGGGAAAGAGGCACGTTAGCTTTTCCCATGGACCTCTCCAAGTTCTTTCCCACCAGTTCCTCACACTGACTTTTCCCCTCGGCTCTCTGCCCGATTTTTTCTCATTCGATTGTCTCCTCTGAAGAGGTTTTCCCTGACCATCCTTGCCCAGTCCTCCTTCCCAGTTACCTTCTTCCAATCTGCTTCCTGGCTTCGCAGCCAGTAGCACAAACAGCTCAAACCCCTGAAGTCAAAGTACAAGCCAACTGCTCACAGTGATTCCCGAGGATCCCTCCTTATCTTGTTTCTTCCCATATTCTCCTTCCTACTCACTCTCTGCAGCCACACCGGCTTCTGTTTCTCCTAAATGCCAGGCTTCTGCACTGCGTGTTCTTCACTCTGAAGGATTGTACCCCCCAGATAATCAGAGGGCTCCCTGCTTCACCAACCTCGGGCTTTGCTCGCGGTTCACCTTTACAAGGAAGCCGCCTTCATCGCCCAGTTTAAAGCTGCGCACCCTCCACTCCACTCCATCCTCACCCTGCACATTCTTTCCAGGTCACTAACCACTTAACAAGGGCCCGGAATAACTGGGCCCTTCCTCTGCCCAGCCTTCACCTCGCTAGCACGGTATCTTCTCTGGTGTCTCCCAAGTGCCTATAACAGAGAACGTGCTCAATCAATATTCGAACGGCTCCGAAATCGCCCGATTTACTACCAGGAGGAGAAAGGGACGACAGAGGATGAGATAGTTGGATGGCTTCACCGACTAGATGCACATGAGTCTGAGCAAACTCCGGGAGTTGGTGATAAGACAGGGAAGCAGTCCATGGGGTCGCAGAGTCGGACACGACAAAGCGACTAAACTGAAGTAGTTTACCTGCGGTATTTCTCATACCATACGCTAAGGCGGAGCCCGGTTCAAGGCTCTGCTAAACCACCGCGCTTAACCCAAACCCCAGAATGCCAAGGGGGCAGGAGTCTTGAGATTACTTCAATAACTAGCTCCTACGAAAACTTTTTCAAATCTCCATTTAAAAGACAAGCGGCTGGCGACTCCAGCACCCTGCCACTTTTACGTCTCCCGCCCCTGCCGCTCCCACGTTACTCTACGCCCCACCCTCCAGGCCGGAAACGCCTCTGCCATCTTCCGCTTCCTGACGCCGAGCCTCTGCCCACAGCAAAGATGTCGCCGATGTCGCAGCGCCGATGACGTCACAGTAGTAGTGGGCGGTGACGCCATCTCTGCGAGCCCCAGGTGCGGAATGGCTCCTGGGTCTCCCTCACGCGGTGGCACCGGCGACATGGCTGAGGCGGCGGCCGGAGTGGGCCGCTTCAAGTCCAAGTAAGCTGGGGCGCTGGGGCTGGGGACAAACCCGCCGCTGGGGCTGGGGGCGCCGCCGAGGGAGGGAGCCGGGTTCGCAGTCGGAGTAGCGAAGGCGCCGGCGTGGGTCCCACATGCATCGGTTTGGGGAGGGATGAGGTACTAACAGGGCTGGGTCCTAACAGGCGGGCGGCGTCGTCGCAGCTGCGGCATCAGGTGGCAGCGCAGGCACTGACAGCGCTCGCTTTCGGAGGGCAGGCCCTGGAGCCTGGCCAGGTGCAGCTAGCTTCCGCGACCTAAAGCAGGTCGGTCGGGGGCGGGGACAAGAGATCCCAAAGCGAGAGGAAGGGTCGAAGCTGGTCCTGGACGGTGGGAGTCCCCACCGCCCAGACGATGGCAGAAGAGCCACCTTTGGGCCAGGCGGCCTGGGGAGCTTTCACACGCTGCCTCTCTTCTCCAAAGACTGGGAAGAGAGGTCAGGAGATGAGCTAGACCTCTGTGGCCAGGAGTCCCTGAATCCCGGGCTTATGCAATCCCCAAATTTATGTTGAATATCTTAAGTACTCATTCCCGGGTCCAAACAGACTCAGTCTAACGCGTAGGAGCAGAGTCTGATGGGATAAACCTACCAAGCAGATAATTCCCGTCAGTGGCTGTGACAAGCACTAGCAGGGGGAAGCCCTGATGCCAAGACTGCCTCTGTTGGATGGTCGAGCGGGCTCAGGGGGCCTCCAGCTTCCTCTTGGCCGTCAGGCTTCCTTTAGTGGAGTTAGCCAGGCACCTTGGAAATTCAGAGAGGGCCAGGCAAAGGATCGGCAGAGACCCCTCTGCCGGGGGTTCTTGGGAACATGTAAGGAGAGGAGAGGGTTTCAAGGCAGGGGACAACACAAACGAGTTGTGTTCTAAACGCCTCTCTGGGAGCAAGGTTTGAGAGAGTGGTGAAGAGGCTGTAGCAGCTCCCGAGAGGAGAGTGCCATGGCCTGGACCAGCAAGGAAGTAGCTGAGAGGGAGGGGTGAGGATAATCTGCCTGGAGAGTGGGGTGGAGGAAGGAGCTGGGGTTGGGGAGGGGCAGGCTGGAGTTGGACCTCAAGGATAAGGATGTTGAAGAGGATGTTGCTCTGGGCTGGTACCCAGGCCTGGCCTCCCATGGCCAGCAGAGGGCGTCTAAGGCCTGGCTTGCTAGGCACCCGGGAGTCTCTGGGAAGATTTGGACTGCCTTTGCTTCCCTGCTCAGGGTCCCAAATCTTCTGTAACAAGGGGGTACAACATCCACCTCCCAATATGGTTGAGAGGAGTAAAGAGGGTAACAGACGAGCTCATCACCCCACCAGGCATGCGTGTGCACACACACTCACACCAGAATCCCAGCCCTCCCAGAAGCTCCTCAAGGGCAGGGCCCTATTGGGTTGACCTCCGGGAGAGCACCTAGCACAGGGCTAGGCACCTGGGACCACGGGGTGGTGGTTCACTCTCTCGTCCTGTCTTCCCTCCAGCTATGCTGTCGAGCGCAAAATCGAGCCTTTCTACAAGGGCGGGAAGGTGCAGGTACTTGCCCAAGGGTGGGGCGGGGGGCCAGCAGGGTGATGGGACAGCCTGGGGCTGCAAGGTGTTCCCTTGGCTGAGACTCCTTTGTCCCCAGCTGGACCAGACTGGACAGCACCTCTTCTGTGTCTGTGGCACCAGAGTCAACATTTTGGACGTGGCCTCAGGGGCCGTGCTGCGGAGCCTGGAGCAGGTGAGGGCGGGGAGGGTCGGGGCGAGGGGCCGGTGTGGACGGCAGCCTGTTCTCATGATGCTTTGCGCACCCACTCTCACCCCTAGGAGGACCAGGAGGACATCACTGCCTTTGACCTCAGCCCCGACGACAAGGTATGTGGGATCAGGACAGGAGGAGGGCTCCAGTAGCTCCCACCCAGACTGAGTGGGTGAGGATGGCACGCACACCCGTGCCCCAGCTGAACTGCGTCCTCCCCTAGGTGCTGGTGACAGCCAGCCGGGCCCTGCTGCTGGCTCAGTGGGCCTGGCAGGAGGGCAGCGTCACCCGCCTGTGGAAGGCGATACACACAGCCCCTGTGGCCACCATGGCCTTTGACCCCACCTCCACACTGCTAGCCACAGGTAGGACCCCGGCTGGGTTGGGGGCAGCGAGCCAGGTGGGGATCTGGG
>SJXQ01007797.1:240881-252493 GCA_006408695.1 Aepyceros melampus
ATGCTGGTCCCTCCTCTCTGGAGCAGCCACTCTGCTCGCCCCCGGCCGGGGTCAGGCCTGGCCAGGTCCCCCAGGGGCCCTGTGCCCTGTCCCCTCCTTGCCCTCCAGGCAGCAAGAGCTCGACAACCTGCTCCATGAGAAGCGCTACCTGCGGGCACTGGGCCTGGCCATCTCCCTGGACCGGCCCCACACCGTGCTGACCGTCATCCAGGGTCGGTGCTGCCTCGCGCTACACGGGGTGGGGGAGTCTCTTGGGGTCTGTGCTGCCCCTTCCCTAGGGCTCAACCTCCCCTCCCCCCGCAGCCATCCAAAGGGACCCCGAGTCCTGCGAGAAGCTGGAGACCACGGTGCTCCAACTGCGGCGCGACCAGAAAGGTCTGGGGCAGGCAGGGTGGGCCGGATGGGGCCGCGTGAGGCTGGGGGCGTGGGGGCAGGTGTGACTGTGCCCGTCGCCCACAGAGGCCTTGCTGCGCTTCTGCGTCACGTGGAACACCAACTCGCGGCACTGCCACGAGGCCCAGGCTGTGCTGGGCGTGCTGCTGCGGCATGAGGCCCCGGACGAGCTGCTGGCCTACGATGGCGTGCGGGCCTCGCTGGAGGGCCTGCTGCCCTATACCGGTGAGTGGGCCGGCCCGGGGGCAGGCAGGGCCGTCCACCACACTCGGCCACCCCTGACAGCCTGCGGTCCTCCCCCAGAGCGGCACTTCCAGCGGCTCAGCCGGACGCTGCAGGCAGCCACCTTCCTGGACTTCCTATGGCACAACATGAAGCTGCCCACCCTCCCCACGGTCCCCGCACCCCTCTGAAACACACAGAAACACGGACTCTGCTGTCTTGGTTCCTTGTGTCTGTCTTGACTTCATCTCACCCCTGGTCCTGGGCCAACCCCCGGACCTGCCCTTCAGCAGACACAGGGTCAGTCAGGAGAGCTTTACTCAGGGCATACCAGGGGCGTGCAGCAGGCCACCCCTGACAGCCTGCGGTCCTCCCCCAGAGCGGCACTTCCAGCGGCTCAGCCGGACGCTGCAGGCAGCCACCTTCCTGGACTTCCTATGGCACAACATGAAGCTGCCCACCCTCCCCACGGTCCCCGCACCCCTCTGAAACACACAGAAACACGGACTCTGCTGTCTTGGTTCCTTGTGTCTGTCTTGACTTCATCTCACCCCTGGTCCTGGGCCAACCCCCGGACCTGCCCTTCAGCAGACACAGGGTCAGTCAGGAGAGCTTTACTCAGGGCATACCAGGGGCGTGCAGCCCAGCAAGCCCCGCCTCCACTGCTCCCCCCACGGCCCTGAGGCTGAGGTGGCTGCTAGCCGTCATCCCCGGGCTCTGGAGCCTGGGGTGGTCCCTGGGCCTGGGGTACACAGCACCGCCCTCCAGGATAGGCCGCGCGCTCAGGGGGCTCCCTGCCGCAGCGCCTTACGGGTGACGGTGCAGCAGCGGCTCTGAGTGGCGCTCAGAGGCGGCTGAGCATGCACAGGAGGCGGAAGCATCACGGCCTGGGGGGACCTGGGGGAGCCGTGGGCCTTGCCCTCCCCGCCCTCCACACCGTCAGCCCCACCGGCAGAGCCACGGCCCGCTGAGGAGGGTGCCCAGCCCATCATGCTGCAGCGTCACAGCTGGGAGAAGACCGGTGCAGCCTCGGAACCTGCAGAACGCAGAGTTTGGTTGGCTCTGGGCCCCACCTCATCCCCACCACACCAGACCGGCTGCCGGAGCCCCAGCCCACACACCTGCACAGCCACCAGCCTCGGTCGGAGGCTTCCAGCACACGCACGCGTGCCCCTGCGGGCACGGACAGCTCATCAGCCCGGCTGCTCTCATAGGCGCAGACAGCACAGAACTCGGACCCTGGGGGTAGACGCTGGGAGGTCACCACAGGGCTTAATACCAGAGACCCCTTCTATAGCCCAGTGGGACTAAGCAGACACTGCAGGGCCACCGTCGTCCCTGCCATCCTGTGGCCTCCCTTCTCTGGCACACGCTGGACACTGCCCCGTGACGGCGGGGGCGTGGGGAGGAGGGTCATTCTCACCGCTTATCCCCAGGGGCTGTCCCCCATCCTGTCCCTGGTGTGGGGCTGCTTCCTCCAGGTAGGGAGCAAGAAACCACGCCATCTGCTGGTCCTCGTTAGCCACCAGCCTGTGCCCGAGGGGGATGGGTGAGGGGCTTCAGTTCCTGCAGCCTGCTGGGATCCCAGGGCCCACCTGCGGGGTGCCGGCCCACCTGCGGGGTGCAGGCCCACCTGAGGGGTGCAGACCCACCTGCGGGGTGCCGGCCCACCTGAGGGGTGCAGGCCCACCTGCGGGGTGCAGGCCCACCTGAGGGGTGCAGGCCCACCTGCGGGGTGTCGTAGCAGCACATCCAGGGCCTCCTGGGCCTGAGCGCGGAAGGGCTGGCCCCGCATATCCTGCGTGCTGAAGGGCTGAAGGCAGCGCAGGCTCTGGGCCTCCAGGGTGCGGATGGCAGGGCTGCCTGAGGGGCCTGGAGGGGGTTCTCGCGGGGTGGGCAGGATCACCAGGCTGGTGAGGGCCCAGAGTGAGGGGAGAGGTGTCAGGTGTCTCCCACAGGCCTGTCTGGCCTCCAAGCCTCCCGCCTGTGGGCTCTTCCCCACCACCCCTCCCCCGTCCTCAGGGCAGGCACCTGCCGGGTGGCAGCATAGGCTCCAAGTCCGGAGGTTGTGGTGCGAAGAAGCCAGTGAGCACCGGGCTGCGGGACACACGCTCCCTGGCCGCCAGCAGCGCCCTCAGGTAGGCCTCCAGCAGCCGCAGGCGGGCCAGGCCTCGGCCGGTGCGGCCTCAGTGCACCAGCCAGGGTGCACTGGCTGCAGGCAGGACGGGGTAGCTGTGAGAGCCCCACCCGGGCTCCTCACGTCCCACTGCTGCCGCCCCCACCCTCCTGGATCCCTGCTGGCCTGACCTGGGAGCTTGGGAAGAACGCGATCAGATCTCCGCAGCAGGCCTGCCTCCACTGGGAAAGTCTCTTTGAGGGTTTTCTGAGAGCGAGAAGAGGCATCAATGGTCTCCGAGGGCCCACTAGGTTCCCCTGGGAGGGCAGGCAGGGGTCCCTTGGCTGAAAGCCCGAGTGGGCACAAGGGAAGGGTGTGGGTGGTCTCCCGTGGGTCAGGCTGCTAGGGGAAATCAGGTGACCAGGTTCACTCACATGGAATCTCCTGAAGTCTTCCCAGCTTCTGCGTACGAAGCTGTCGCTGTCATCCGACCAGCACACAGAGAAGGCGAACGTCTGCTGGGGGAAGGTCGGGGGCATCTTGGAGGCACTGGGCCAGGAGCTCCCCCACCTCCTCTGGGGCTGGCAGGGGTCCCACAGGTCCTACCTGGAGCCTCACTGTCTGCACCAGAGCTGCCCCACTCACACACACCGGGTGCCGGGTTCCTGCCATTCTGGTGACCTCCCCAGATCTCCGTGACGGACTTCTGGGAGTCTTCTGGGCGTGACCCCAGGTCCCACTACCTCCCTGCCCATGTGGGTAGGAGGGGAGGCCTTGGGCACCGGGAAGGCTGGAATTTCCCAGCAGCGCCCCAGTCCTGGCTGCACTACCCTGCTCTTGACTGGGGCCTTCCCCACTTCCTTGCCGCACCCCTTACGTGGGGAGGCAGGGCCGTGGGGCTCCCCAGGTAGGAGGGGAAGCAGTGACGGTGGGGGGGCTCCTGCCAGAGTGTGAGCGAGCGGGGAGGAGGGGAAGGAAGGGCCACTAGAGCACCGCCAGGCTGCCCCTCCCGGCTCACCACACCCTGCTGGTGCCCAGGCTGGGCAGAGCTGCCCAGTGCCCCTGGCTCTGTCCCTGAGCTGACTGCAGTCGTCACCAGGAAAATATTAAAGGCTCTAAGTGCTTTGTTTGGCTTAATCCTCACATTGGAGGAAAGGTCTCTTAATGTCCCCAAATGGCAGAGGAGGAAATTTGTGTTAAATATATATTATCAGGGTTTCTTCATCTGCTGGGGAGAGGCAGACCTTCCAGGCACACCCCACAGGTCCTGCTGTGGTGGAGGGGCTTGCGGCAGGATGAAGAGGGTCCATCTGTAATCACTAGCAGTGGGAATGGCGAGGTGGAATTGGGAATGGCTAGGACTGTTCCGAGAATCACCTCTGAATTCATGATTTATCAGTGTGCTGCAGACACAACCTCTGAGGTCAGGAGTGACCCTCCCCCAACTGGCTGGGGCGGTGAAGGGAAGGCCCTAGAATCCCCAGACAGACTTGCGCCCAGGGGCCGCATCTCGGGACCACCGCCTTACAGGGGAGCCGAGAGCCCATCCAAACCTGGTGCGGGGGTCCTCCTTACCCCCGCCCACAGCTCTGAGAGCCGGGAGGGGCAGCCAGCCTGGCGGCCTCTGATGGCCCTTCCCCTCCTCCCTCAGTCACACTCTGGAAGGTTGGCCTCAGTCCCAGCCCCTCCACCCAAGGCCTGGAGGGAGGGAGGGGTCAGGAAGCCACCTTGGCCTGACAAAAGGCCTTTGTGCATCTGTCCGGCCAGAGGCGCTCTCTGAAGCCTTCAAACCTCCCCTGGTCTTGGCCCAGGCAATGAACACCTGTGGACACAGACCTAATTTTTGCAAAGTGCCTTCAGTCCAGCTGTCACACTCTTGGCAATCTCAGTGGGGGCCGCTGGCCTGGTAGGGTACAGAGTGGGACTACTCCGGCTCCCTTGGGAGACAGAGAAGTTGGAGAAGGGCCAGTCTGCTCACAGCCAGGGACCTAAAAGGATGCTGCAGCCCCTCCCTACATGGCTGACCCATGTTCCCCACCCCCAGCAACCGAGATCCTCTCCACACTCTCCACATTCCCTCCCACACCTCTCACCTGGACCACTACAACAGCTCCATGCTCCCCCCGCAAAGCCTGTGGTCCTCACTTGTGAAATCCACTCTCCAGAAGAATCTATGCAAAACCGAAATGGGATCAGGCCAGGGTACCCTGCCCCAAACTTCCCAGCACCGTCCCAGGGTCCTCAGCACACATCCCCAGCTCCTGGGTCAGATGGTGGTGTCCTCAGTGGGCCCCTGGCCACCTCAGGACCTCTGCTCACACCACCCTTCCCAGGTCCTGTCCCACACTGGCCTTTCTGCCCATGCAGGAAGTCAAGCTCCTCCTCCCTCCTGCGTTGGCTCTGACTACCCTCCTCAGCTGATTTCTCATCCTTCAGGCCTCTCTGCCTAAGGGTCAGCTCCTCAAGGAGGCCTCCTAGATTTAACACACCCTGTTCATAGCCTCCATCACAGCTTGTATACCTAAACACTTATTAGTGTGACTCTGTTTTTTCCATCTTGACCACTAGACTATGGGCTGAGGAGGTCAGGGAGGAACGAATCTTGCTCCTCGCCCTGTCCAGAGCCTAGAGCAGTGCTAAAGACGATTAGGCACTACACAGGTATTTGCAGAATCAATTAATGTACGTATTAATGTACATATGGAAGCAGTGGTATCCCTGAGGCCACGCCCCGCCTGGGTTTAACCCCTTCAGGTAGGCTGTGGGACTGAGCAGAGAGGAGAGGAGCTGCTCAGTGCTCCCGGAGTCCAGAGACGCACCTCCTTTGCAGGCTCGAGCCTCCCAGCCTAGGCGGGCACCCGTTGCGATGGCGCCGGTCGCCTAGGCGGACTCGCCGAACCCGCAGCCGCACCGCCCTTTGTGCGCTCACAGCCCCGCCCCACATTGCTCAGGCGCCAAGCACCGGCACCGGGCGCGCCCCCAGCGGAGGGCACAGAGCCAAGCCGTAAGCACCCGACACGGTCGGAGCGGAGCGATGGGGGCGTCGCGGGCTGCAACACGGAGGTCCAAGAGGCCGCAGCCTGAAGCCGGGTCGCGCCTACGGCGCGTCGTCCACAACACGCTGGTCTTCTACTGGAGGAAGCGGGAGCAGTGCTACGGCCAACACAAGACCGGCTCAGGCCGTGGAACGAGGCCCAGGGGCAAGGCTAGGACTCGGGGCTCGGGCGCCGTGCAGACCGCGGCTCGGGCCTCCGGCACATCCCCAGCTCGCATTCCTGCATCTCCCGCTGTGCGGACCCGGGCTGCCGGCCGCGCCCCCGCACAGGGCCCCGCCCCCGGGCCCAGCTCCGCGCCCGCGGCGCGCGCGCCCGGCTTCTGCGGTCGCGCCCTGGCGGCGGCGCGCGCGCTGGCCTGGAGGCCGGCCTGGATGCCGGCGTGGAGGCTGCGCTGGCCCGGCAGGCACTGCGCAGGCGGCATGGCGGCGCCCAGCGAGCGCGGCCCCTTCGGCGCCGGGATCCTCTTCTCCTTCCTGCCCGGCGGCGCGCGCTCCGAGGTGACGGACGACCTGGTGACGGACGCGCGCGGCCGCGGCGCGGGGCGGAGAGAAGCCGCTGCTTCGGCCCGGGCGCCATCCGCGGGGCCGGCGTCCGACCCTCCGGCCTCCGACTCGCCTCCCCGCGTTGGCCCTGCCGGGCCTGCGTGGACTTCAAGTCGTGGATGCGGACGCAGCAGAAGGTGCAGGCGTAGGGGGGCCCCCACACCTTGTCCTCGGGCACCCTGGACAGGCTCCCCGCCCCCCTCCCCCGGGGTCGGCGCTTCCTAACCGTGCCCCCAGGGTAGGCCCAGTCTTTCGGCTCTTGGCCATGTGTGGATCGGCCCCAGGACTTTGTCTCCGGTCAGTGGGTCTCCGGCTGGGGCTGAAAAAAAAAAACAGGGAACTTTGTAGGTTTCTGGTCGGGCAAAATCGAACTGACCCTTGGTCGGCCTCCTTCCACAGCGGGACAGCAAGTTTAGGGAGGATTGCCCTCAGGATCGCGAGGAACTGGGCCGCAACAGCTGGGCTGTCCTCCATACCCTGGCGGCCTACTACCCCGACCTGCCCACCCCAGAGCAACAGCAGGATATGGCCCAGTTCATACATTTATTTTCCAAGTTTTACCCGTGTGAAGAATGTGCCGAAGACATAAGGAAAAGGTGAGTCGTGTCTGCAGGATGTGCAGCCTGGGTCTGGGGCCCCTGGCAGATGTCATGAAGGGGAGCCTAGAGAAGTAGAAGCCGTGGTGGCAGCAGGTTTTCGAGAGCAGGGACCACCAACAGCAGAGGGATTCTGGAGCCATCACCTTTCTCCTCAAAGGCCAGGCCTGGGACTGCTGCTGGGAGCTGCTGCTTTCTGCAGCCACGGAGCTCCCTCCCTGGGAGGGCTACTCTCATGAGATCCCTTGCTTAGCACTGATGAAGACTCTGGCAGGTTTCTGGGGACTCCACTGTGCCTAGCTTCTGGAGCAGGACCTTCAGTTTCAAGGCCTTGGGAGCTCACTGCTTTTGCTTCCAAGAGCCGCCTTTTTGGGGAGCCCAAGAACTGTTGTTCGGCAGCCATAAGCATTTCTGGACTGGCTGTGGAGGAAAGGGCAGCCCTTGCTGTTTGGAGCCTGGGCATTTATTTATACGAGGTCTCTTGCTGAGGTGGTGTGGCAGGGCCAAAGGTGTGAAGAAGCAGACCTGGTTTTCAGGTAGGCCTTTATTCCAGCCCTGCCCCTCCACACACTGCCTGGGGCCAGGGACGCTGGGGTGAGGCCTCCTGATTGTTATGAGGTTGTAAAGCGGAGACCTTGTGTCTTAATGTCTTGCCCAGGGCTCTTGTCAGGGTTTGCCACGTGCCCTAGGTAGGGGTTGGAGCAGGCCTAAGAGTCCACTGGGACTTGAGGCTGGAGGGTCAGCCCCCTTCTGGGAATTCCTCAGAGCATTAGGGCACCCCTGGATCTAGGCCCCAGCTCTCCTCCCTGGATTGGGCAGGCCAGGAGATAACTCCACTGTGCCTAGCTTCTGGAGCAGGACCTTCAGTTTCAAGGCCTTGGGAGCTCACTGCTTTTGCTTCCAAGAGCCGCCTTTTTGGGGAGCCCAAGAACTGTTGTTCGGCAGCCATAAGCATTTCTGGACTGGCTGTGGAGGAAAGGGCAGCCCTTGCTGTTTGGAGCCTGGGCATTTATTTATACGAGGTCTCTTGCTGAGGTGGTGTGGCAGGGCCAAAGGTGTGAAGAAGCAGACCTGGTTTTCAGGTAGGCCTTTATTCCAGCCCTGCCCCTCCACACACTGCCTGGGGCCAGGGACGCTGGGGTGAGGCCTCCTGATTGTTATGAGGTTGTAAAGCGGAGACCTTGTGTCTTAATGTCTTGCCCAGGGCTCTTGTCAGGGTTTGCCACGTGCCCTAGGTAGGGGTTGGAGCAGGCCTAAGAGTCCACTGGGACTTGAGGCTGGAGGGTCAGCCCCCTTCTGGGAATTCCTCAGAGCATTAGGGCACCCCTGGATCTAGGCCCCAGCTCTCCTCCCTGGATTGGGCAGGCCAGGAGATGGTGGGGCAGGCATGCTGGGAGCACAGCCTGCCCCCTCCTGCACGTGCTCCCCCTCACGCAGGATATACAGGGACCAGCCAGACACGCGCACTCGGGTGAGTTTCACCCAGTGGCTCTGCCGTCTGCACAACGAGGTGAACCGGAAGCTGGGCAAGCCAGACTTCGACTGCTCACTGGTGGACGAGCGCTGGCGCGACGGCTGGAAGGATGGCTCCTGTGACTAGCCAGCGGCCGAGCCTGGGGAGCCTGGCCAGTGGGGCGGGGCTCATTAAAGTGCCGTCACACACAGAGCCTGTGGTGTCTCTGTTGGGTGGTCCCCAGACCCTGCCCTGGGAACCCTCTCCCTCTGCGGTTCGGGGGAGAAGAGGAGGAGCCTGATGCAGGCACCTCAGTGGTGGCCTCCTCACCGCGGGCCCACGAGGCTATCAACAGGGGAGGCAGGGGCAGCCCAGGACGTCCCTTCCCTTCAGGATTTGGCCTCCTGCTCACCCACCCCACTGCCTGCTTCTCCGCACAGGAAGCCCACAGGCCTGGCTGGGCACCACCATCTCGCCCCTCAGGCCTGGCCAGTGTCTCCCCACCTTGTAGAGAGGGACAGCGTGGAATAGTGACTGTAACCCCGGAGGCTGTGCGCTGTTTGCACATCAGGAAAGAGGCTTATGGGCCGAACTCTGCTGCTCGCCTCCCATCCAGCCTCTGGCCTTACAGGTTCCGTGGAACTCTGGACCAAAATAAAATGCTGGAGAAATGACCGAAGCCCTGGCTTCAGCGTATTTTGTGCTGGGACTTGCAACAGCAGACAGGCCTGCTGCTTCCCTACCTGGGTTCTGGCTCCCCAGGAGAAGGGGGCCTTTCCAAGGCCAGGGTGGGCTAGGATATTCAGCAACAGAAGGCTGAGTTGCTGGAGCCGAGGGAGAATGGATCAGAGGAGGAGGGGAGGTTGAATGACGGAAGGTCCTCAAGGCCCCAGTAAGGATGTGGTTCTAACACCCAGCTCTGAGCAAACATGCACGGTAGAGGATCTGGAGCGGAAGGACGGCAGGGTGTGACTTTAGCTGGAATGTGATGGAGGTGGCCGAGAGTAGGGAGGAACGACACCTACGCCACAGCAGCTGAGAGGGAAGCTCACCCCAGGGTGGGTGGCAGGCATCACTGGATACATTCTGAAGGTGGAGTCCAAGGTGACTACAGGCTTCTGGCCCAGGCCACTGGAAGGAGGGAGTTGCCCAGTGTGTCAGTGAGATGAGAAGGCTATGAGTGAAGCAGGTTGGGGGTGACCTAGACCCAGCTTTAGGGCCTTCCCAGATCCTCTCAACCACACCCATTCCCAGGGCTTGGTTCCCAGCTGGAATGGCCCAGCAACAGTGTGCCCCACCCCTGTGGTCATAAAGCTCTGGTCCCCTCTCCCTAGCATGTCTCAGCCCCTTCCTGGACAAGAGCCAGCCTTTAGCACAGCCTCTCCTCGGCATCTTCACCACACTGGCCCCACGGGGGTGCTGGCTTCCACAGGGGCTACCCAGAGGGGCCAGGTGACACAAAGAAATAGGGGCAACCAGTGGAGAAGTCACTATTATTTGGTACACCAGATGGATGCCCCCAGCACAGGGGGACCTTCGTCCTGGGAGCCAGCGGGGCTGTGGTCAGCTCACGCCTTCCATGTTGGCTCTCCCCTCTTCCCTGCCTCACTTCCCTCCTTCCCTAACTCTGACTTCCTCAAAGTTTCACCTCCCAATAAAACTCTAACTTTGCAGCAGACTGATTTCCAGGCTACGACAAGAGGGACTCAAGTTCAAGTGAAAGTCCTGGCTCAAGCTGTGAGCATGGAGACCAAGGGAGTGAGCGCAGAGCAGGAAGAAGAGCCCCAGGACCAGACACGGGGACTCCTAAGCTCAAAAGTCACAGGAGGAACAAGAGGAAGAGACAAGAAAGGGCCCATGAAGTAGGAGGGACAGAAGGAGAGGGTGACGTCAGAGCATTCCCAGGAGGATGGGAAAAGGATAGCAGTGCCTGAATTGCCCCTGGGACTAAAAGGAGCAGTGACAGCTGGAGGGAAGTGGGTTCAAGAGTGGAAGGAAGTAGCAGGTTTAGGCACCAATGTAACCAATCAAGTAAAAGGGGAAATGAATGATGGATGAGACGGAACTGTTGCTGACAGGTGAGAGGTATGGGACCGGATGCATAGAGCATCAAGTCAACCAGGCCACACCTTTACTCAATGTCCTGGATAGAAACTGGCGTCATCTGTCCTGGTATGGTAGTGACCTGGGTTTCAATCCCGGCTCTTCACTTCTGTGATCAAGGAACTAAACCAGTCTTTAAAAAACAAACAAACTTGGTCACGTTGTATAGCTTACGTGATCTTACTAGTTCCCTGACCAGGGATCAAACCTGGCCCTGGCAGAGAAAGTGCTGAGTCCTAACCACTGGACTGCCAGGGAACTCCTGGACTGGATGTTTACCATCTGAAGAAAGAGGGGGTAAAAGAGTCCCTTCCTCCACAGAGGGTGGTGGAACGCCAGGCACTGCCAATGCTCAAGGAATATGGACTTTCCTCAAATGTCCTGGACAGAAACAAGCATCACCTGGGCCCCTGCCCAGCTCCCTGGAAGGACTATGAAGGAAGGGACCCTGTCCAAACCCAAGCTGGGTGATCTCTGGATGAAACCCAGCAGGTGTGCAAGGGAGCCAGGCATCCGCTCTGCCAAACTCCCCATCTCCAATGCTTTGCCCCAAACTGCCAAAAGTCAGTTGGGGAGACCCAGGAGTGTGGAGGGGGCTCAGTGGGCACCCTCCGCAGGACCACATCCAGCCACAGGATAAGAGCAGAGACGCTCCACCTCCAACTCGGAATGCCTCTGGGCTCTGCCTGCCTGGGCAGTGCCCCGAGGGCAGAAGTGCCCCATGCTCTTAGGTAGGCTGGAATCCTCTGAAGAAGGAGGACTCATGGAAGCTGGGTTCTCTTTCCCTAAGGGCTGGGAGAGACACTGGAGCCCTGGGTTTGTTACCTCGTTATATACTCAGCAAAGGGCCCTGTTCAGAGGAGCAGGGTCACAAAGGTCCGTCCATCCGTTTGGCTACCGCAAAGGCTGAGCCCAGTGTCTGCGGGCCCTGCTGACTCCGGACTATTTTTGGGGTGGGGGCACTTGGCCCCTTGACCTTGCCTCCTGGTGGGGACTGCGGGTGGAGTGGTCTCCTGGCGGGTGGGGTGGTCCTGCGGTGCCAACCGGGGGTGGAAAGTGGGCAGGGCGGAGGGAGGTGAGGACTCCAGCCCTGCGCGCCTGGACCAGGGTGGGGGCGCGGGCTCGGTGCCG
>SJXQ01007797.1:300005-313842 GCA_006408695.1 Aepyceros melampus
AACAAACCTTTCTCTGCACACCATCCCCCCCGCCCCCCCAGCAGCAGCCATCCCAAGTGGGAGTCCCAGGGACAGGGCTGGGGGCTTGCAGGCTTCAGGGCAGGGGCTGTGAGAGCTGCCCTCTGCCCTGTCCTGGGGTGGGCGGTCTGAGGATGGAGGCCCTTTGCCCCTGAGGAGGGCACCACTGGACAGGCCTCTTGTGCCTGCAGGGAAGCCCCCAGGAAGGATCCCAGGCTCTGGGCTTGGCCCCTGCCGGGAGCCTCCCCGGAGGAACCCCGATCTGCCTTCCCTCTGCCCAGATCCTGACCCACCGACCGACATCGCTGTCTGCCCTACAAGCCATAGCGCATGCGCGCCCTCAGAATAAACAGGCCTTCCTTGGACCCTGGCTGGCTGTCCTTCCTGAGCCTGCGTGTCGGGGGCTGGGAGGCCATGGTCCAGGCAGGGAGGCAGCAGCCCGCAGCGGCCCAAGACCCAGCTGAGGCACACAGCCCCCTTCCTAAGCCTCTGCTCCCCAGATCCATCTCTCTGGCCCCTCCCAGTGCACTGGTGACCCCTGTGCCTCAGAGTCCTGCCCTCCTGTTCCCAGACTGGGCCCTGGCCCCCTGCAGGAGCATGCAGGTCAGGCCTCTGCCCTGTGTTGGCCTGCCTGGGCCTGCTGGTATCCTAGGATGAGGCCAGGTGGCTGTGTAAATACTGGGGGCGTGGCCTTGAGGCGGGAGCCCAGCTCTTGGGGCACAAGTTCAGGAGGGGGCGTGTTCCCAGGTCCCCAGCCAGCTGCTGAGGGAAGCAGCCGGCGTCCCTTGCGGGCTTCCAGACAGCTGGCTGCAGCTGGCTCCCACGACCCCCACCCCCGCCCCAGCACACAGCCCAGATCGTCACATACCCATCCCAGCCTCCCAGGCCGCCCTGTTCCAGACACATGTGAGCATGGGTGTACACACAGCTCACGCGTGTGCTTTCCAGCCTGCCCCCAGCCCCCGCCCCAGTACAACTCAGCCAGACCCTAACTACAAACAACCCCAAGCTTTATTATAAACAGGCTACGGCTCCCCAGCAAAGGCACAGACAAGACAGTGGCCAGAGTGGCGCCGGGCAGAGGCCCCAGGCCCTCAGAGTCCCCGTGCAGCTGGGCACAGGGCCCGGTTGAGGCAGGCCTGGCAGCGTGGGCGGACGGGCAGGCAAGTCTGTTGGCCGAAGCCCACCAGCAGGCCGTTGATTTCGCTCCACAGTTCCCTGTGGGGGTGGGAGTCATCAGTGTGGAGGGAGGGAGGGAGCCCACTGGAGGGAGCCCGCCCCACCCCATCCCGGGGGTGGGCACACCTGGGCAGCCACTCCTCCAGAGCCCTGCGGGTTTCCTCCGGGGACCTGGTTGCTTTCTTGGTCCACCTGAGGCGGTTGGCGATTCTATGCACATGTGTGTCCACCGCTGCTTGGAAATGGGGCAGAGTGAACACTCGGCAGGCTCGCTGGGCCAGACTGCCCATCCCTGCCCATAGCTCCCAACGTGGGTGGGTTGGGGGTCCCCTTGGCCCCTCCCCTGACCCCTGCAGCTTCTGAGGAGGGCCCAGAACTGCCAAAGCCTGACAGAGGGTTGCCTGGACCTGTGGCTGGGTAGGGGCTGAAACCAGACCCAGAGGTCTTGGCCTTTTACATAGGGTCCAGGCAGCAGTGCCTCTTGGCACTGACTGTGGTGCCAGGCTGGACGGCAGCAGCTCGGCCCGCAGAGACAGCACCTGCCACTGCACCATCAGCGACGGAGCAGCGAGCGTGGCCAGGACAGCTGCAGCTGTTGTCCACCTGGCCGCAGCCCCTGCTCCCCTGACCGGCCACCTAGGGGCTCAGCCGGAGCACCTGCTCGGTGGGGCCCCCTCCCCTCACCAGATGCGATCCCTGCCTCCTCCCCGCGTTGTGTCTGCCCAAGAGAAAGCGACAAAGTGTGTTCCTGCAGCAGGTCACTTCTCTGCTGCTAGCTGCCTGGAAAAAGACTCAGCCCTCCCCCAACAGCTGTGACGGGCACCCCTGGAGCTCAGGGAGAGCAGGTAATGGAGAAGTCACCAAGGATCAGCTTTTTTCTCTGTAACATGGAAGTGACAGCTCCCTTAAGTTACCCAGGGCTGTACTGCACTGTGAGTCCCCTGAGGGGCTGGTCCAAGAGGGCTCTGCACCTCTGGACTGCTAATGGGAGCAAATGCTTCCCCCTCTTAGTGGCCCAGTTCAGAGAAGCCAAGTGCCTCGCCCAGGGTTACCCGGCTGGGAGGGTGCCCCGTCCCTGCTAGGGTAGCCCTGCAGCTGGCCGAGTCCACAGACAACCACGAAGCACACAGTTCTCACACTCCACCGGTCCAGCTGAGGGCGGGCCCTCCCCCACAGACCCGCCTGCCTGCTCCTGGACACGGACAGCCGAGGACAGCCGCCAGAAGCTCGAGTGTCTGCTGAGTGGCTGCCAGCCGCTGGAGCTCAGTGGGGGTGGGGGGCTCTGCCCTGGCCGGGCTTCTGCACGTCAGGGCTTCTGAGCGCCTGCCTGGAGGGGCAGGGGGCCGTGTGGCGGCAGGGCCCTCCTCCTCCCATGGGCAGTGCAGGGAAGGGGTCCCCAGCCCAGGGGCGGGCTGCACCAGCCACGGGAGCCCGGGGGCATTCCCGACCGCCTCTCCCGGCTCCTCTGCACAAGCCCCTGAGAAGTGCCAGGGTGAGGGCACACAACGGGTCACGGGTCAAGGCCTGGTTCCCAGGCTGACTGGGCCTGTGCCGTGAGGCCTTGGAAACCCCAACCCACTGGGCAAAGATCTGAGGAGGCCGGCCCACCCTGACAGATGCCGGGATGTCTCTCCACTCGGAGTCCTCCAGGGCCAGGATGCGCCAAAAGGACCCAGGAGAGGATTCCAGGAAGGGCCGCCCCCACCCGCTGGGGTCTCATCTCCCAGAGCCTCGTGCTCTGGCCTCTCCCCAGCCCCGTGGCTCTGCAGACGCTGTTCCTTCTGCCCGGACCGCACTTCCTCCTCTTGGCCTGACCAGCCCACCTCGTCACTCAGCTCTTGGACCATTTGTCACCTCCTTAGGAAGTCCCCAGACACCCCAGACCAGGCTGGCTCCAGTGGCGGCCGTCAGCGTTTCTACCCTCGAGTGAGGAGCTGTCTCTCTCGCTCACACGGCATAGTCCCGAGTCAGCCGTGGGCCTCTCCCAGGGCTCAGCCCACCACACGTGCTTGGCAAACAGGAGCTCCTCCTGTCAGTACCCGTCTCTGGGTGGGGCAGCCTGGCTCCTGACCCTTTGGGCTGAGTTGTGAACGAGGAGACCTGAGCTGGGGACGTGGGGAATCTCGACAGCAGCCAGCAAGCCTGGAGCCGGCCACTCCCACCTCGCTGCGCTCTACTCACCAATGCCTGACACGGTGCCCCAGGCCACCGCCATGGCCAAGTGCGCCATCTTGGGCCCGACACCGGGCAGCGCCACCAGCTCTGCCACGGAGGCTGGGATGTCCCCACCATAATGCTGCTGCAGGATCGCAGTGGTCTGTTTGATGTACTTCACCTTGTTCTGAAAGATTGCGGGGGGTGAGCCCTGGAGATCAGGGGTATCACCTGACCTGGGAGAACGAGGCGCAGAGAAGACCCCCAGGTGCCCAGAGCTACCCATCACCGGTCCAGGACACAGTCAGAGGCACCTGCTTGCCAAGGGCAGCAGGAAGACCAAGGGAGGCCCAGCACAGGCCTACCTCCCACCTGCCTGGGCCCCAGGACAAGTGTGTGGGGTCTGGTTTGAGTCCCCCTGGCACATCACTCTCCACGGGAGACCAAGCAGGCTAAGAAGGGCTGACCATGTCAGCAGCTGGGCTCAACAGCACCTGGGCCTTCAGGAAGGAAGGCCGGAGACTGGGGCTCCCCAGCTGCCGCCAGGCCAGCAGGACAGTTCCTATCCTGGGCCTGAGTGGACAGGGCTATTTAAAACCCATCTGACAAACTTCAGCCCAAGCCAGTGCCAAGGGGAAACAGCCCCGCCCACCCGCCACCCTACACTCCCAGCTGCTGCTCCCAAGGGGAGGGGCTGTGCACTCCAGGGAGGCTCCAAGTCAACAAAGGGCTAAGTGGTGGGCAGCCTTGGTGAGGAAGGGAAGGGCCAGGAGGCTGGGCGGGGAAGGGGAGGAAGGAAGGGGTGGGCTGCAAACAGGAAAGGCCAAGGAGCTCTGGGGTCTGGACTGAGGCCCCACCGCCCAGCTCCCTGTGGGCTGGTCAGAGAGGCAAGGGCGGGATGGGGCTCCAGGGGAAACTCACAGCCAGGGATGCCTGCTCCCGCCCCCCCACAGCTGCTCAGCTTCCTTGACACCTTTTGCAAGCCAGCGGCGCCCCCCAGGCCTCCTGGCCACAGGCTGGCTCACCCTCCAGAAGCCCACAGGATAGATGAGCGTGCCCAGCGTGCTGTCGTCCGTCTGCAGGATGCTGTCCACCGTCAGGCCCCGGGCCCGTAGCCGCTGCATGGCGCCCGCTGTCACCTGGTCCTTGGTCTGGCTGGAGAGCATCAGGGACAGCAGCACCTGGTACCTCTGCACCTGCTTGCACAGGGACAGGCACCAGGGTGGTGGCAGGTCCTGGGTGCTCACCGTGGGCCAGGCCCCAGCCAAGCCCTTTACTCATCTCCACGTGTCACCCCGGGCCTGGCCAAGGGGGCATGTGTGGTGTCTGGCTTAGGTCTGTTTTTCCACTTAGGAAGAAAATAACTGCATCTGCTCTGTAAGATCACTGTGAGGCTTACAGAACTGCACCTGGTGCGACGCCAGTGCTCAGCACTGCTCAATTACGCTTGTTATTGTTATCACTTCGCAAAGGATGCTGTGGTTCACTTCACAGACAAGCAAACTGAGGCCCAAGTCACAAGGTAGCAGACTTGGGATTGGAATCAGGTTGGTCTTAGGACCAGGCTCTAACTCCCTCTCTGAGCCAATGTTACCCAACACCCCTGATGTGCCAGCTGTCCCCACTAGAGACCTGAAAGGAAGCGAGTGTCTTGTTCAGAAGAGGTCACTGGCAGATGGGTCCCTGTCTACCTTTGGGGATGCGCTGGGGTCAAAGCAGTGCTCAACCCCGAGCTGGTCCACGGGTGCGTCCTTCCCGCCCTCATGGTCCGGATGTTGTCCAGCTGCCGCCGCCAGTCCTGAGGCTGCCAGGATGGTGCCTGGGGACTCTCAGCCCCCTCGCCTTCTTCACCTTCTGAGGTCTCGTAGGCCACGCTCAGTCTTCGTGCCTTCCGCCGATGCTTCACGGGGCTGTAGCTTTTCCTCCCTTCTGCAAAAAGTGCCACTAGGTGTGGGCGCTGCCCTACCTGCTATCTCATCCCATATCGTTTGTTCAACAATCACCCAACAAACACCTACTATAGCCGGGGGTGCTCTGGCCTCTACATCACATGTTCCGGGCCAGGTCAGCCTTCCTTATGGCGCTGCCCCTCTGGCTAAGCCTACTGCCACACATGAGGACGCTAGTGACGGCCTCCACCAGGGCATCCCCCGCTCTAGTCTCTGACGCTGTCAGAGAGAGCTTTCTAAAAATCTGGATTAAGTCGTGTGACTTCCTGTTGGAAACCTTTCATTGGTTTTCCTCTTTACTCATGAAGAACTCCAAACTGCCCTGGCATCAAAGCTCCTGCACAATGTGCCTGTCCCCCCGCCATGCTTCTTGCCCAGGGTGTCATCCTGTCTGTCTGGGCTTACCCCTGGGGGCTTTGGGTGTCTGTGGGAATCCTCCTCTGGCCAATCCTGCAGACATCCAGGCAGGACAAGGGGCAGGGGCCCTGTCATCCTCACTTATCGCTGAGTCCCAAAGTAAGCCCTCAAAAAGGAAACATGTAGGTCCCTAATACAGACGTAAATGGTAAGAAAAGTCACACCGTTTCCCATTTTCTCTCAGAGGAACCAACCCTCTAGCAGGGGGAGAAAACATCTGGCTGGGACCTCTGAGTTGGAAGCAGTTCTTAGGACAGGGCCAGTGCGCCTCACAGTCAGCCTGGTGCAAGTGGCTTACCCTAGGGCATGCTAGTGGGGCTGGGAGGACTTTCTTGAACAGGATGTAGGCGGAGGAGGTGGGAATGTACGAACTCAGCCCCTGTCTGCTGGGAACTGAGCTCAAGCGGGAACTCATGCCCGCCCCGATGTCCCCTGACGTGCAGCCCAGGAGCTTGCTCGAGGCTACTGGGTACCAGCCCTCGCGGCGCAGAGCCCTCATGTGCGACCGGGACCGCAGCCTCCAGTCCCTTGCAAATTCCCTTCCCCGCCTCTCCTCCTGTGCCCCACCTCGGGCGCGGCGCTACCTGCAGCCGCCTCTCCTCTCCGGAGCGGCGCGGCCTTCTCCCCACCCGGCCTCAGACTGGCCCCAGTGCCCTGGCTCCGGGCGCGGGTCACCACCATCCTCACTCCCGCCGCGTTCATGGCGGATTTCTGCGGACTACACATCCCAGCTGCCCCTGCGCCATTCCCACGTGACCAGACCATCGCCCGGCCTTCCGGCCAGAGAGCGGCCCAGGACTACGTCTCCCAGCAAGCGCTGCGGCGGCCCTCGGCGCCCTCCCACGGCCGGAAGTGCAGGTCGCGCTTCCGGCGGCGGCCTGGGGCCGGGGGTGTGCTGAGTTCTCCGCTCCGGGACAGCCCGGCGCGCGGCGGGCGGGGCGAGGGGCGCGTGGTGAGTGGCTGGCAGCGTCCGGGCCGCTGGCGCCGGCTCGGCCCGCGGGGTGGCCAGCCCCAACTGGGCGGCGGGGGACGCTTGCCCCTCCAGGCCTGCTCCGCGCTGAGGCGGCGGGGGCGGACCCCGCGGTGTCGCGCCCGGCCCTCGGGCGCACCCACCTCAGGCTGACCCTGGAGCTCCAGGCATTCCTTGGCTTTAAGTCCAGGGCGGGTGCGGGGGGGTGGTCCCTGCTCCTGGCGTCCCCACGACAGCCCTCCCCGACACGGGGCGAAGAGAGAAGTCAGACGTCTGGGCTCCCTGGCCCCCTCCGCGGCCGCCCCCGGGGCCCCTCCCTCACCGCACGCACTGAGTCAGGAGGCGCGGGCGGACGGCCGGGCCCTTCACCGGTTTATTTCTGTCCGGGACCGCCTGGCTGTGGTGGAGGTCTCCCGGGGGCTGTGGGAGGAAGAAAGATCGTGCCCACCGGGAACCTAGGGTTCGCGGCGGCCGGCGGTCCGCTGCGGGGAGGGCGAGCAGAGCCGTCGGTCCCTGAGGTCTCTGCCTGATTCTCTGCACAGAGGAGTCCTCTGGTGCGTCCTTGCCCAGCATGGCTAAGCCAGCAAGCAAAGATTCAGGCTTGAAGGAGAAGTTCAAGATTCTGTTGGGACTGGGGACTCCACGGCCAAACCCCAGGTCTGCAGAGGGCAAACAGACTGAGTTTATCATCACCGCGGAAATCCTGAGAGTGAGTGAGCTGCCTGGGTCTTCTCTGCTGAATGGGAGGTGCAGGGAAGGCTGAGTTTGACCTGTCACCCCGTTCTGTGGGACTGCTGTCCCCAGCACCATGGTGGTGATGGTTTTCCTCTGGAGATTCAGAAAGTCAGGATCTTGGGGACTTGGTCCAGCACACTGGAGTTAGTATTCAAATGTTGATGTTAAGAAAATCTGTTTCACTAGATGTGACCAGAACACCATGGTCTCCTCAGGTGATTAGGATTATATCCAGGTGTAACTGATAATTTGAGAGTTCCTGGGAGAAGTAAGTCTTCACTCTTTTGTGTGTGTTGCACTCTCCCAGCACATGCCTACTTTGCCCATAAATAATGTTGAATTTTTGCACTTTTTAAGTTTCCTGTCCAGAAACATGGAGAAGGCAATGGCACCCCACTCCGGTATTCTTGCCTGGAAAATCCCTTGGACGGAGGAGCCTGGTGGGCTGCAGTCCATGGGATCCTAAGAGTCAGACATGACTGAGGGACTTCACTTTCACTTTTCGCTTTCATGCACTGGAGAAGGAAATGGCAACCCACTCCAGTGTTCTTGCCTGGAGAATCCCAAGGACGAGGGAGCTTGGTGGGCTGCTGTCTCTGGGGTCACACAGAGTCGGACACGACTGAAGCAACTTAGCAGCAGCAGCAGCAGTCCAGAAACAACCAAAACGCTCATCAGTTGGTGAAGGTGTCAGCAAGATGTGATAGATACATCCATAGGACAGAGAGACTGCCAAAAAAAGAAAAGGAATGAACAGTGATAACATGCAAAAGCATGGATGAACTTTGAAAACATTCTAAGTGAAAAAAGCCAATCACAAAGGCTCACATTAATGTATGATTCCATATATATGAAGTGTCTTGAATAAGCAAACCCATAGAAACAAAGTAGATTAGCCATTGCCAGGGCTTGGGGTGGGTGAGGAGAGGTTGGGGAGTGAAACTTCCTTTTGAGGTGATGAAAATGTTCTGGAATTAGTGGGCCTGATTGCAAGTACTGAATATACTAAAAGTTGAATTATACAGTTTAAAGTCATTACAATGGTGAGTTTTATATGTGAGTTTTTTTAAGTGAAAAAAAGTGTAGCTATGAAAAACAAGTTCTCGTTCCCTTAAGGTGGGAGTGGTCAACTGGTGATTCCTGGTTTCAACAGGTCTGCTGTAGGTTTCCAGTGTTGGTAACACAGGGCAGTTCTTAGAGTGCCCTGTGATACGCAGGGAAGGAGACCTGATGCCTGAGTCCGGACCCCCTTTCCTTCTTTATCTCTCCAGGAGCTGAGTGTTGAATGTGGCCTCAGTAATCGCATCCGGGTGATAGGGCAGATCTGTGAGGTTGCCAGAACGAAGAAATTCGAAGAGGTATGTGTGTCTTGGGTGGGTGACTGGACAGATTCATGTGAGCTGCACTAGAGCCTGATTTGGCTTTTCTAGGAGCAGGGCTGACAGCTGACTTCGCTAAGGAACTGTTGCACACCGTTTGAGAAATTTAGTTTTGTCCTAGTGATGGTTAGAGCTTCCCTGGTGGCTCAGCTGGTAAAAAAAAATCCTCCTGCCATGCAGGACACCTGGGTTCAATCTCTGGGTTGGGAAGATCTGCTGGAAAAGGGAAAGGCTACCCACTCCAGTATTCTGGCCTGGAGAATTCCATGGACTGTATAGTCCATGGAGTCGCAAAGAGTTGGACACAACTGAGAGACTTCTTTCACTTAGTGATAGGGAAGCTTCTGGAAATGTCCTGAGTCCAACTTGGAGAGGCCAGTTACGTGTTGAGATGCAGGCAAGGGGTTAGGCTCTTTTAGCAAATCTGGGAGAGGTTTTGAGGTGGCTCACAGAAATGCACGCTCACTGTCCTCTCACATTACAAACTCGCAGGAAAGAAGAATAGGGGAATGTCTGTTTTGTTCAGCAGAGAGTGTACCTTGATGTAGAACAAGTCCAGGCACGCCAGACTCTGTCTTTTGGGGAGAGGCGTTTGGGTGGTATTAAGCAGCCTCACAGATGTAAGCATGTTTATTTCTGACAGATGCTTCCAGGCTCTTTCCCGTGTCCTGTGGACAGGGGGATGCTACCGTTGGAGTTCCTCAAGGGCTATACCCTCGCCTTGCCTCCCCACTTTTGTGCGAGTGACACAGGACTAGATGTGGGTCTCATACCTGGCGGGTTCAGATCTGCTTGGGGAGAGTGACCCCTGTGTCCTCTGCAGATCATCTGAAACGTGCAGGCTGCACTTCACCAGGGATAAATGTGAGGATAGGCATCAGAGTGCTCAGAGTTGGTGTGAGTGCAGAAAGGGGAGCCATGGCTAGGGTGCCATCTAGTGAAAGCCGCGGCTTGGCCTCAGAGGCCCAGGTAGTCTGGGGGCTCAGGTTGCATCGGGAGGAGTACAAGGAGTGGGAGAGAGGAGGGGAGGTTCCAGGGTGTCTGGAGTCGGTTGGAATGTTGGTCAGACTGCATCTAAAAGACATTTTAGCCCCCATCTTAAGAGAAGTGAGCACAGGAAAGGGTGAGTGGTCTGGAAACCTTGGCTGAAGGGAAAGGAAGGTGATGTAAGAGGCTGATTCGAAGAGCTCTGGGGAAAGGGCTCAGTTTCCTCGTGGGCTGGGTGGACTTAGAAGGCAGATTCCAGAACCTGCACAGAGCACTTAGAGGCAGAGTCAGGGAGGGTGCTAAGTAGCCCGAAGCTGGCTTGTTCACACAAGGGGGAGCCAGAGCGCGGGGCTCCTGGGTCAGGCCACAGGCCCGGGGATTGCTCTGGCACTGCTGGTTCAGAGCATCTTCTGGTGACTTTGCCCAGAGAGGTGAGCAAGCTCTGGGAAATCCCTGCTGATCTCCGGGGGCCTCCAGGACAGCTCTCCTGGCCCACCTGCCCTCCTCCCTGCCCTCAGCCTATGGCCTGGTGAGGGTTAAAGGACCAGCTAGGGTTTGAAGGAGCTTGGAGCCGTTCCCCTGGTCAGGCTCATGCTCGCTGTGGGCTGTGACGTATACAAGAGGGCTTTAGAGAAGCGAGTTTAAGTCAGAAGAGCACGTTGTTCTGCTCTGTTTTTGCCCATGAGACTGTGCCCTGAGACTGACCCCTGAGCTGAGGGGCCAGCACGCCAATTGCCATCCCCCCTGCCGGGCAGCACGCGGTGGAAGCACTCTGGAAGGCCGTCTCGGACCTGCTGCAGCCAGAGCGGCCACCTGAGGCCCGGCATGCGGTGCTGGCTCTGCTGAAGGCCATTGTGCAGGGGCAGGTAAGGGCGGCCGCGTGCTAAGTGCGCCGGACTTGCGTCTGGTGGTGACACCTCGCACAGGTCAGCTGGTGCCCAGGGCCCTGCAGCTGCACTGCTCGTGTGGGCACGTGGTGTCACCCTCTCCTATCTCTGTGACCCGCACAAGCCACTGCCACCTCTCCTGTCCAGTGAGGGTGCTTATCCCTCCTTTTTCTCTGGGGTGTAAACGAGGCAGTCCGTGCCGTGTGCGGAGTGGTACTGGCCCGAGTGTGCCATTGCTGTCTTGCTCTCACTGACCTCCTGACCCTGTTCACTGGGGTCCGGCCCTGCTGGAACACCCAAGCCATTCCTGCCTGGGAGGTTCCCTCTCCTCCTGGCTGGTTTTCTCCACGCCTTCACAGCCCCCTGCTCCGAGAAGCCCCCACCTCAGCTTGGCTAGGCCGCTGTTGTCATTCCGTGAGCACCCCTCGAGGGTGGGGCTGAATCGGCCCCTGCTGAGAGCCCGCGCCCATGTCCAGACCTGGGCGCCTGGTAGGTGCTCCACACACTGGTCAGCTGATGGCCAGCACACCGGATCCCTTCCCCCGCTGGTCCCTCACAGCTGCTTCCAGGAGAAAGAGACGGAGCCCCAGGGCTGGGAGTCTTGGGGCCCGCAGTACTTCTAGGATTTCTCACAGCTGCCCGGGAAAGCCAGGGGATCCTTACTGCTGACCTCGTTGTTTTGTCTTCAGGGGGACCGCCTGGGCGTTCTCAGGGCGCTCTTCTTCAAGGTCATCAAGGATTACCCCTCTAATGAAGACCTTCACGAGAGACTGGAAGTTTTCAAGGCCCTCACAGACAATGGGAGACACATCACCTACTTGGAAGAAGAGCTGGGTGGGTGCCATGTTGGGTGTGAGGTTTCTCTGGCTTTGGTGATCAGATTTAATCTGGGATACCCAAGGTCCAGAGGGAGAGCTGCAGTTCACAAGGGTGGCCTGAAGAGGGCGCTGCAGCACCCAGGTCTGCTTACCTGTTTGCAGCCTGCTTCTGCTGCCCAGAGCTCCTGGGGAGCTTGTTAAAAACAGAGTTCTGGGCTTCGCTACAGACTTGCTGGCTCTGAACCCCTGAGGACTAGGGGCTGGACATGTCTTTTGGGCAGGCAGGAGGTGGTCTGAGTTTTATTGTTGGAGAGCATGGTGTTAACCCAGACCTAAGGCTGGGTCTTGCCCAGAGTGTTCTGAGGTTTCCAGGGCCTGGGCCACCTTGCCTGTCTTCCTCCTTCCCCTTCATGCCAGTCTGGCCTCCTAGTCCTTCCCTTAGCTGACCGTCCTCCCAGTTATCCTTATGGTGTGAGTTTCCATGATCTTAGAGTTCATGTCACTGCTGTGGAGGGAGAGAGGGGCAGAGGAAGAAGTGAATGTGACTTGACCCTTGCTGTTCTGTCACTTAGTAAACAGGCCTCAGCTGTCAGTCTCCTCCAGCACAGGTGCTGGCGCTGCGGCAGTGATCAGGTCTTCTGTCCAGGTTTCTTTTGCTAGGAACTGAGCCTTGCTTGTGTCTCTTGTGGGGGAGGCCCTCCTAGACTCTTACCCCCTGTTTGCACCCCCAGCATCAAGGGTCAGGGCTGTGAGCATCAGATGCACAAAGGCGCCCTCCGCCAGCCCAGACCCTTCACGCACCTGGGTGATGGTGAGCTCCTGTGACTCGCTGGCCTGCCGGGGCTCCAGCTCAGCCTCCATCAGCACCCTGGTGGCCTGCCTGTCACTCCATGGGGACCATTGATGTGGCTTCCAGCAGTGAATGGGAGGGGGACACAGTTTCCTGGGGAGGGAGTGAGTTGTATGGACGTTGCTCTCTTTTCCCCAGCGGACTTTGTCCTGCAGTGGATGGACGTTGGCCTGTCCTCCGAATTCCTCTTGGTGCTCGTGAACTTAGTCAAATTCAACAGCTGTTACCTTGATGAATACATCGCATCCATGGTCCAGTAAGAAAGCCTTTCAGTCACCTTGGCCTGATCACAGTCTCACTGTCTTATGTCTGCAGTTTAGCTCTGCAGGGTGAATAAAGCTGTTGAAACCATTAAATGAGCTATTGGGAGTGACCAGAGCCATTTTCCACATGCTGTTGTGACGTGTGTGATGTCGCTTGGTGACTGGTTCACCGTACTTGTCCTGTTGAGAACACTACAGCCTGCAGGCAGGGTCGTGGTGTTGGTGCTGCCCCAGGGCTGTGCAGTGGTTGGTGGGAGCCCTGAGGGAGGGCAAGCCCCTTTTTAAGTGACTTTGTTGAAGAAGCAGAAAGTAGAGTGGAGCCACCCAGCCTCTGGGCAGTGTCCTTTCAGCTGCCTTGTGCTTCTTCCCCAGCATGGTCTGCCTGCTCTGTGTCCAGACCGTGTCCTCCGTGGACATAGAGGTCAGTAACCCTCCTAAGGCCCCCTTCCCCCTAGGGACAGTCCCTTCCACCCTCCTGGGCAGGCCAGGTGGTGTTGTAACTGAGACCCTGGGCCCTAGGGTCAAGCCCTGTGCTGCCGCTTAGCAGCTGGGTGGCTTCGGGCATGCTGCTTGGCCTCTCTGAGCTTCAGGATTCTCTAAGGAAGGGCGGTTGGGTGACATCTCTTCTGGGGTCATGGTTTATGACGAGACGACCAGCTGTGACTAGGATGGAGCAGGGCTCCCAGACGCACACTGACTCTGAGGGTCCCAGGAGGGCCACTTTGGCAGAGGGAGAGCAATCATCACTGACCAGAGCGTCATTGGTGGGAACCAGTGGAGGTGTGCCATCCCTGCAGGCAGGAGGCAGGCCGGCCTGACCCTCTCTCTGCCCCCCAGGTGTCTCTGCAGGTGCTGGATGCCGTGGTTTGCTACAACTGTCTGCCAGCCGAGAGCCTCCCCTTGTTCATCGTCACCCTCTGCCGCACCATCAACGTCAAGGAGCTCTGTGAACCTTGCTGGAAGGTAGGGTCTCCCCTGCCGTCCCACAGGGACTTCCCAGGGGAGGTGATGAGTCAGCCTGAGGACAGAACAAGGGCCCTCTGACTCCCGGAGCACCCAGACAGTGGCGTGCTGAGGGAAGCCAGCACACTCTCCCAGTGGCCGAGCGGAGGCCAAGGTTTGACAGCATTTTGAGGGCAAACTTGGGTACCCGTGTCTGGGAGGAGGTGGCAGAGAGCAGCTGGGCGCAGAGGGCTGCAGGGTGTGGCCGTCCGAGGCCTGGGGCTCGTGT
>SJXQ01007797.1:322120-337487 GCA_006408695.1 Aepyceros melampus
CAAACCAGGCTGCTGGCAGCCCTGAGCGCCATCTGCCTGCCCATCCCAACAGGTCTCGCCTCTCCAGGGAGGTTTCCTTGACCTTGTGAAGTGGGTGGGGATGACCGCCCCACCACGAGGGGACAGGCCCCTTCATGGGCCGCATGGGGCACACATACCTCCTGCCGTGCAGGGTGACCCCCACCCCCAGTTCCTCCCGCTTCACCTCGTGGTGTTGAGAAGGTGCTATCAGCGCACGTGGGTCCTGCTCCATGTGGCTGTGCCGTCGGGCAGTTTCCCTGATTTCTTATCTGATTCCCTTTGACAACACAGACATGTGACTGTCTCTGATGTTTCGCCTTCACCGAGTGGGGGGCATGAGGGGCAGTACCTGTGGAAGGAAGCCCCTGAGTGGCGTTGGTGGCTTGCAGGGTTTTTCCGTTTTAAAGGGCAGTAGATATGGCCAGTTATCTCAGTGCCTGCCGGGCTGCTCCCCCGGACACCATGGTGCTGGCTCCCTGGCTGCATCTCAGCCACCTGCCCTCGCTGTGACCGGCACTCTCTCTGCAGACCAAGCTGTATGCCCTGCCCGCCAGCCATGCCACACGCGTGTATGAGATGCTGGTCAGCCATGTTCAGCTCCACTACAAGCACAGCTACACCCTGCCCATTGCCAGCAGCATCCGTCTGCAGGTGTGTTCCCGGGGCGCCTAGCAGCTGCAGCCAGCTCGGTGAACACAGTGACCGCGGGCTGGAGGGGTGGCGGGGCCCCTTGGGGTCTGCAGCAGACTGTTCCTCCTTCACACCAGCTGAGGCTGTTGCTTCCTTGGCCTGTGGTCTGTGTGCCTCTCAGTCACATGGGGTTCTGAGATGGCGGTGGAGAGTGGGAAATGCCCTGACTTCCAGGGGATCCTGGTGCCCCAGAGCCTGGTGCTGGAGGGCAGGGCGGGGCACCCTGGCTCGAGCTTCTGCCTGGGGAGCTGGCGGCAGGGTGAGCAGAGGTCGCTGGGATGGGAGCCCTGTCTGTCCCTCCTGGAGCATCTGCTGAGGAGATGGCCCTCTGTGTTTGGGGGGCGAGGGTGTCCTGAGCAGAGCTCTGCTGTCAGGACCCCGGGCCGTATGTTGCTGCCTGGCCAGATGCCAGGCGTTCGCTCCCTGCCCCACTGCCCCGGGTGAGAGACAGGTGTTGCCCAGCTCTTGTGGGGATCACCGGCCCCACGGGGAGGCCACAGGCACTGTGACATTGGGGTGGGTTTGCCCTTGGGGTGGCCACCCCTGCCGAGAGTCTGCGTGGCTAGGCGGTCGTGTCCTGCTCTGTTGGACCGTGCCGCCCACTTTCCACAGGCCTTCGACTTCCTGCTGCAGCTGCGGGCTGACTCACTGCACCGCCTGGGCCTGCCCAGCAAAGACGGGCTCGTGAGGTTCAGCCCCTACTGCGTTTGTGACTACTTGTACGTCTGGGGCCTGGGGCGGGGTGGCGGCTGGTTGCTCTCACCCTGGGGTGGCTCTGGGGCAGGGTTCGGCTCCAGAGAGCTTGCTGGGCAGCCCCGGTTGTGGCTCGGGGCCTGTGTCCATCGTTAGCCTGCTGGAGAGGGAACTCTGGCCTCAGCGCATCTCCCGCTCGCTCCCGCAGGGAGACAGAGAGGAGCTCCGAGAAGAAGGCTGGGGGGCCGCTGTCCCCGCCCGCTGGGCCCCCTGGCCCCGCACCGGTGGGCTCCGCCGCGCGCCTCGGCTCCCTGCCATACTCCCTGCTCTTCCGTGTGCTGCTGCAGTGTCTGAAGCAGGTGAGAGGCCGGGCTCCCAGTGGCACTGGGTCAGAACGAGTTTTCTGGGTTCTCCCCAGGCACTCAGCCCTTCCCCGTGGTGACCATGGGGGGTGCTCAAGTCTGAGGGCCCTCAGTGGTTCCATAGTGGAGTGCTGAGTGCCTGCCATGGGCGGTGCGTCCCTGGAAGCTGGGTGTGGAGCCCAGGAGACCTTCTGCCTCTGGGAAGTCGTTGTGATACAAGAGTGAAAGGTGTGGACAAACAGCTGAATTGTAGGATGGGGCGTGCCTCCAGGGAGGCTCGACTAGCCGGTGGGGCTGGGAGCATTTTATGTTGTGAGGTGTGAGGGGGTGGGTGAGGGCAGTCTTGAAAGGCAGAAGATTTCAGCAGCAGGAGGGAGCCAGGCCTGGCGGTGGGGTGGGTAAGTTGCCTGCACCGTAGGTATAGCCAGGCCTCCCGCCCACCTGGCGTCTGGAGGCAGTGGCCATGGTCCAGGACTGACCCTCCAAGTGCAAGCTGCAGGGACACAGGGCCAGGTCATGCAGGAGAGCAGGTCCGAGCCCTGCTGCCGCCCAGACGGAGCTCCCAGCCCTGAGACCCATCTCCTGTTGCTGTAGGAGACCGACTGGAAGGTGCTGAAGCTGGTACTCAGCAAGCTGCCCGAGTCGCTGCGCTATAAGGTCCTCATCTTCACCTCCCCGTGCAGCGTCGACCAGCTGTCCGCCGCCCTCTGCTCCATGGTGTGCCTTCCACTCTGGCCCTCCCCCTGGTCCACAGAGCCTGGGAGGTGGGCGGGGCCACATGTACCACAAACAGGTTTGCCTCAGAGACTTGTCCCTGGCTGGAGTGCAGCAGGGGCCTCTAGGACCCCATCGTCCCATCCCTGCTTGCCAGTGGGGGATCAGGGGCCTCAGCAAAGGGCTGAGCTTGCAGGCCCAGACGGGGTCCTGACTCCTCCTCGCTCCTCCGAGGAGCTCCGTGACACGGGCATCCCGTTTCCTGTCTCCCTAGCAAGTCCGCAGGCGTCCTCCCGCTGCTCTGAGAAAGCACACTGCTGGTTAGAAAGGGCAGTAGGAGGGTCCCGGGCCTTTGGCCCATCTTCCCGCTGGGCCTCCATTCTCAGGGGCCTGCCCCCAGCCACCTGGCCTGATCTCTCTGCTGACAGAGCTTCACATCTGGGCCGTGGCTGTTAGCTTTCAGGTCCCAAGACCCTGGAGCGGCTCCGAGGCACCCCAGAAGGCTTCTCCAGAACCGACCTGCATCTTGCTGTGGTTCCCGTGCTGACAGCCCTGATCTCTTACCATAACTACTTGGACAAAACTAGCAGGTACCAGGCGGGAGAAGGACAGGATGCTGGCCTCAGTCAGAGCGTCCCAGTATCTTCCTTATAACCTGGTGCTGGGCCAGGGCGAGGGCAGCTGGTTTTGTTTCCCTCTGGGGCCACCGCAGGCATGGGCTGACCCAGCCTAGAACCACAGACGTTTGGACTCACTGGTGCTCCTGAGTTCTCTCCGAGTGTGGGCTTATGCAGTGCTTGAATGTGCCCTCCCAACGCAGCCCCGTTTTCTTTTTAAGGAGCATTGCCTGGCTTGCCCTTGCTCCAGCTTTAGGGTAGGTGCTCAGCCTCTTTACTGACCTGGGCGTGTGTGGAGAGGCAGGGTGGCCGGGCCGAGGGCCCCTGCTTCTCTCTGCTTCCATGTCTGTCATCAGGAGCAACAAGCACGTGTGGTAAAGCTTGTTTCCTCAGGTCCACACTGCTGGGTACAAGGCCTGCAAGGAGCCAGTACCTCATTCTTTAAGCTCCCAACACTCATCTTTGTCACCCTGCCCTTATTGAGCAGGGAGTAGAAGTGCTTGGATGGTCAGGGCAAGGCCAGGCGCTGGACGAGGACCGTGTGAGCCCTGAGCTCACACTCTCCGTCAGCGCTGCTGGGGGCTCACTGTCCACTCGCACTCCTGGGGAACCTGAGCCTCTGCTCCTCCTCTGTGGCCTGGCCTGGTTTTCATGGCTGCACTCCTGGGGTAGCTGGCCATACTGGGCTGAAGGTTCCCCAAGGACCCATGAGGCCCAGAGTGTTACTGGGGGTCGGGGAGCTGGCTGCGGGACGTGAGAAGCACTCAGGGCCCAGGTGGTTTGCCCTGAGGCTGTGGCCTGAGCCGGCACTTATCTCCTGGGAACTCGGCCCAGGGTGGATGTGGGCCCAGCCGCCTCGCCGTGGAAGACAGCTGGGGATTCGAAAGCCCAGGGAGTTGAGCCCAGCGTGTCCTGGCTCTCGATTGGGCTGGGGGCACATGGGGAAGTGTCAGGGAGGCCTCTCTGTCCACTGGGCTTGGGGGGCTCAGCTGTGGTGGTGCTGCCGCTTGGGGGCCTTGAGACCTGCGATAGGCCCTTGGCTTTCCTCTCTGGGGTAGAAGTGGAGAGACTGGGCCCTGGCTACCCAGAGGGGCTCTCTGGATGGGGCAGGGGCTTGGGCCAGCCTGTGATGGGCCTGGTGCGAGTCGTCATGCCGTCCATAGCGGGAGATGGTGTACTGCCTGGAGCAAGGCCTCATCTACCGCTGTGCCAGCCAGTGTGTGGTGGCCCTGGCCGTATGCAGCGTGGAGATGCCTGACGTCATCCTCAAGGCGCTGCCCGTCCTGGTCGTGAAGCTCACACACATCTCGGCCACGGCCAGCATGGCCATCCCGCTCCTCGAGTTCCTGTCCAGTACGTGTCTGTGGCTGCGCCCATGTGTGCCGGGATGGGTGTCAGCAGGGTGGGCTCTCGAGTCTGGGGCTGCGCCTTGCCTGAAATAACCTTTACCAGCTCTCACCTCCCCCTGCTGCAGGTAGGTGTGCTGTGCCCCGTGGGCCCCTCTGTTGCCTCAGGGCCTTTGCACCTCCCGCCCCCCATGCTTGAGGGCTTTCCTTCCTGGCCCCTCAGGGTCAGTGGCCAGAAGTCGCCCGCTGGCTGACCCTGGGCCCTGTGCTTGCCCGGCTCTCAGCCTTCCCTTTGTCCCCTCAGCACAGCCGCAGCTCGGAGAGCCTCTCACCTCTCAGGCTGGGGTGTCCAGGAGCTGGGGGTTCCTGGCTCGCCCCTTCCTTCCCAGTGTCCCTGGGTATCTGGCCCTTAGCAGGCCTTGGGCATGTGGACAGCAGGAGCAGGGCAGGGCTTTGCTTCTGTAAAAGGCCATCTGGGACCAGCCGTGACTGCATGTTCTTTCTGTTTACAATGTTTTGTAAAGATGGAAAGCATTTGTAGCTCACAGGTCATAAAGTGAGTCTGTGTGGAGCCAGGGGACCATTGTTTGCAGCCCTTGGAACCAAGACCCAGGGTCATGTTCGGGTGGGCTCCCACCTTCCCTCCTTTGCTGCCCTCTCAGGTCAGATAGTGAGGCTGGCTTTAGACACACAGCACAGGACGCTGGTGCCCAGCCTTGCTGTGGCTGTGGGCATGTCCGCCCAGCCATCGGGCCCCTCACTGGCTCTCCTTGTTGCAGCTCTGGCCAGGCTGCCTCACCTCTACAGGAACTTTGCAGCAGAGCAATATGCCAGCGTGTTTGCCATCTCCCTGCCGTATACCAACCCCTCCAAGTAAGTGCTGGCCGTGTGTCCCTGCAGGCCTCTTCCTCCTTGGTGTGGCCCAGGCCAGCTGGAGGCCTATGCTCACCGGAGGCCAGGCCTCTGGGCAGAGAAGGCCTACTTGGTCTTGGCGTCTCTGACCTGCCGCCCTCCCTCCTGGCACATTTCCCTGGGTCCCTACCCAGGCCGCCAGCACCTCCTTTTCTCCTCGGCAGGTTCAATCAGTACATCGTGTGCCTGGCCCATCACGTCATAGCCATGTGGTTCATCAGGTGCCGCCTGCCCTTCCGGAAGGACTTTGTTCCTTACATCACCAAGGTGAGCCGGCGAGGCTGTTGGCTGTCCACGGCTGGAGCAGGGTGAGCAGCGGGAGGGGAGGTGGGCACCTCTGGGGCACAACTTGTGGCCGCCCATGTCCTGGGCCTGTGGCTTGCCCCAGGCTCACAGGGTCCTTGGGTGACCCTGGCAGGGGCAGCAGGAGAAAGCCTGTGGGCGCCTCCTGGCCTGTGGCTCAGCTCCACTCCTCTCTGCCAGGGTCTGCGCTCCAACGTCCTCCTGTCTTTTGATGACACCCCCGAGAAGGACAGCTTCAGAGCACGGAGCACCAGTCTCAATGAGAGGCCCAAGAGGTGCGGGGCCTGTGTGGGCGGGACAGGCCTGCCAGCGGGGCCGCATGGTGAGGAGGCCGGGGCTGCCTGGCTGCCCCAGGCCACGGAATGGAGACGGGCTGTGGCTGAGGGCGAGCCCCCTGCAGCCGTGCTGAGCGCCCCGTGCCCCGGGCTCGGGAGGCAGGCGGCCCCAGAAGGCCGGAGAGGCCCGCGCCCTCCGGGCCTCAGTGAGGCTGAGCCTGCATGCTGGATCCTGGCTGGTCCTGCCTGGATGGTAGGCGAGTACAGACTCGCCGAGCTGGAGATTGGGTTGCCAGCTAGTTCTAGGGCATCTGGATTTGAGGCTGACTCCACCAAACGAGCCCGGGTTGACTCCTGAGAAGCCCACACCTGGCCTGGATGGGGGCCCAGGGCCGCAGACACCCAGCCTCAGACCGTGGTGGCCTGCTCCCCCAAGCGCTCTCCCAGCCCACTGCCAACCGGGACACACTCTTCATCTCAGCTGCTTTCGCCAAATCTGAGAAGAGCCGTGCTAGGCCTCGTGTTCTTGTTTTGCATTCCATTTGAACGGCTGCCCCCCGTCCCACCCCCCCCCCCTTTTCCGGTCCAGCTTTCCTGGCTCTCCCTGGTGGGAATACGGCATTTTCCAGAAGTCAGTGTGACCTGAGTCAGAGGCTGTTCTCTCAGGGTCCCAGCGGCTGGGGCTGGGCCTGCAGTTAGAACTGGCTTTTTCTGGAGCTGTGCCCCTCGGGGCCCCAGCAGCTGGTCCCGAGAGGGGGGCGGGACACCTGGTGAGCACAGCCTGGAATCTGCCGTGCGGTGTGGTCCACACACGTTTAATTTGCACTAATGTTCTTTGTTTTCGTATCATGCGTGAAACCTTACTTTTTCGCCGTCATGTTTACGCGATGTATTTTCATGCGTTTTTGTTTTCTGTTTCTCCCCCTGCTAACTGGCCTCTGGCATGGTTTTTTGTTCATCTCACCCGCGGGCTCTCCATCCTGACCCTGTGGCCTGTGACCTTTCCTCCTCATCCCTCCAATGGCTTGTCCTCCCTGCCGGGAGCTGGGCTCTCTGGGGCTTGGGCCTTCCTTCCTCACCTGGTAGTTTGAGGATAGCCAGACCCCCCAAACAAGGCTTGAATAACTCTCCACCCGTGAAAGAACTCAAGGAGAGCTCTGCAGCCGATGCCTTCCGGTGCCGCAGCATCAGTGTGTCTGAACATGTGGTCCGCAGGTAGTGGCTCTGTCGGGCGGGGGGCTCGGACCCTGGAGCTGGGCCTGTGAGTGGCGCTGCCAGGCGGGAGCACCCGGGTGGTGGTGCATGGGGCTGCTTGCATGACCTCATCACCTGCCCCACGCCCTCCCCGGCCAGAGTGGAGGAGAGCCCGCCTGGCAGCCCTTGGGCCGCATGGCCGAGGCTCTGGGGCGGGGAGCCTGGTGGAGAGGGCTGGAAAGGTTGCATTCTGTCACCTGGCCTTGAACTAGTGTGGGCTAGCTGCACGGCGTCCTCAGAGGCCGGCTTGGGGGCCCAAAGCGGGATGACCCTTGTGAGGCAGCTGGTGTCCAGTGGCAGTGCCCAGAGGCCTGTCCTGGAGGTCAGGGGCTTTTGTAAACTAAAGCCACACCCATGCCGGTCACCTGAGGACACTCTCCAGGGTTTGGCTTTTCTCTCACGTTCTCTTGAGTGGGCTTTCTTCTTCAGTTTTTCCTCTGGGAAAGGTCTGCTTTCTGTGGCAGGTGAGAGGGAACGGGGGCTTCTGTATAGGGCAGTGGGCCGGGGGCCAGCCTGCAAGGGGCTGGGCACGGAAGGCCTGACCTCTCCAGGGGTGTGGCCTCGTCACTTCCCCTGCTGTGTCTTGGGGCTCTTGAGGGGTTGGGTTCACTGCTTCATTCCCATGGGCCAGGCTATACCGTCTTCTCACCTGGAAGCCCCTTCAGGCCTCAGCGTCCCACAGCTCGGAGACCCAGCCCCTTGCTGATGCCTGGCTCGGGCCCCAGCCTGAGCCTGGCTTCCCTGAGTGGGGTTTGACCTGGATGGGAGTCAGGGCTGCGGAGTCGTCAGGGAGGCTCCCCTCTCAGCTGTTTTCAATAACTTATTAGCAAAACTGAGCCGCGGGGGCATGAAATTTGTATTGGAGTGAGACCTGCACACACCCCTCCTCCTGGTCACGGGGTGAGGTTCGGCGGCCAAGTGTGGGGGTGAATGCAGAGCCTCACACAGGACCCAGACCCTGCCCGTCCTCCATGGGAGGGCCCGGGGGCAAATGCAATCTTTGTCTGTGTCCTGTGGTCTCCGTGTCTCTGCATGACTCCACTGTTCTGCCACAAAGGGGTCACGTAATTCTCCTGTGCTTCGGTGAGGGGCCAGCCTCTCTCCCCGTCTCCAAGGACTCTGCTCTGACGAGCCGGCCTGGGTCTCTCCATGAGCCCCTGTCTGCCTGCCCCCGGGGCGATTTGTCCACTCTGCCAAGCTGTGGTTTGATGGGCCATGTGCCCTGCGGGGTCTTTCTGAGCGCGGCCCTCTCCGCACCTGCATGCCTTGAGCTTTGGCCCCTGTGGTAGACGGCTAGGCCCCTGCCAGCACCTGATCTTGCCATGGCTCCTCTTCCAGCAGGATCCAGACCTCTCTCACGAGCGCCAGCTTGGGGTCTGCAGACGAGAACTCGATGGCCCAGGCCGACGACAACTTGAAAAACCTCCACCTGGAGCTCACAGAGACGTGTCTGGACATGATGGCCAGATATGTGTTCTCCAACTTCACGGCAGTCCCCAAGAGGTGTGAGTCAGCTCCAGGCCGGGGCAGGGCTGTGCTCTTCTGTGACTGCATTCGGTCTGAGCGGCCGCAGGAGTGATATGGGGGCACCTTGGCCGTCCAGGGCGCCTACCCGTGAGGTGTTGACCGACTCCTGTGCTTTCAGGTCCCCTGTAGGAGAGTTCCTCCTGGCTGGTGGCAGGACCAAAACCTGGCTGGTTGGGAACAAGCTTGTCACTGTCACGACGAGCGTGGGGACGGGGACTCGGTCACTGCTAGGCCTGGACTCGGGAGAGCTTCAGGGCGGCCCGGAGTTGAGGTGACCACTGCTTTCTGCCTCTGTCTACTTGGCCTCCATCCTGAGCCCATGCCTTCATGAGAGTGTCAAATCACCTGAGCCCATGAATTACCTCGGTCACACTCTGGGGACCTTCTGTCCTCAGCTCTGACTCCAGCGTGCACGTGAGACAGACAAAGGAGGCACCCGCCAAGCTGGAGTCCCAAGCTGGGCAGCAGGTGTACCATGGAGCCCGGACCGGGTCCGTTCCATGTCCGGTGAGCCTCCACCCCGCCCTGCCTCCCCCCCCAGGGCCTCTATGAGGCCCAGAAAGGCCCGGGAGCCGTGGCGCAGGGCAGTCTGTTCAGACCTGACCTTGGCTCTGAGGAACTCATGCTGTCTGCAAGCCCTCCCCACCGGGCAAGGAGGGGGTGCCGCTTCTGTGCAGCTATGAGCCATAAGCCCAGCTCACCCCTGGGGCTTTCTCTGCTGTCATTTAAATGATCTGTGGTCTGACCGGCAGGTTCTGGGGCCCTTGCCTGCTGTCGTGGGTCTACCAAAGCCAACTCGACGCTGTCCAAGGGCCATGCCCGGGGAGGGCCGGGCTACCTTGGCCCTGGCTCGGAGTTTGGCAGCCTGGGCCCCGCTGGAGCAGCCAGGACCTGTTGGGCCAAGTGGTGGTGGTCGCCAGCCCTCCCCTCTCCTTCTCCTCAGGCGGCCATGGCCTTCGCGTGGGTGCCTTGGACGCTCCAGCCTGCCACTTCCCTGGCAGCCCCACATCCCTGGGCTCCCAGACTGCTCCAGCCGGCCAGCCCGAGAAGGCCTCAGCTGGCAGCCCGCTCCCAGAGCAGAAGGAGAAGACAAACCTGGCCGCTTACGTGCCCCTGCTGACCCAGGGCTGGGCGGAGATCCTGGTCCGCAGGCCCACAGGTACCCAGGGGTGGGCCCGTGCTCGGCCAGCCCGGGCTGCTGTCAGCACGTGGTGTGCACAGTGACGCAACTCTCTGGACACGCAGGAGCTGGTGGCGGCCAGTCAGGAGGTCACCTTGAGCTGAATCCCCAGGGGTGGACGTGAGGGCCGGGCGGTAGCTGGTCTGCTCAGGCTGCCGCAGCAAAGCCCTGCCGGCTGGGCGGCTGTAACCACAGGATCTCCTGCCTCCCAGCCTGCGAGCCGAGCATCAGGGTTGTGGACAGGGCTTGTTTCTCCTGTGGCTGTCTTATCGCTGGCTCCTTACACGGTCATCCCTCTGTGTCTTAGTCATCCTTTGTTGTATGGACCTGGTCAGAGCAGAGCAGGGCGCAGCCAGGGCTGCCCAGGGAGGGCAGAGGGCAGGGCTGCTGGGGGTGCTGTGCTGAGCCCTGAGCCCGCCCTGCAGGGAACACCAGCTGGCTGATGAGCCTGGAGAACCCGCTCAGCCCCTTCTCCTCGGACATCAACAGCATGCCGCTGCAGGAGCTGTCCAATGCCCTCATGGCTGCCGAGCGCTTCAAGGAGCGCCGCGACACAGCCCTGTACAAGTCGCTGTCAGTGCCGGCGGCCGGCTCGGCCAAGCCATCCCCGCCCCCACGCTCCAACACAGGTGAGCACTGGCCCCCGCCTGCCTGTGCGTCCCGTCTGAGGGCAGATGGCTGCGTGGGGTCCCGGGCCGCCTCGGCACTGCCAGCCTTGGGCACTGAGGAGGCCGGCTGCACGTGGGGCACAGTCGTCTGCAGACCTGGCCCTTGAGAGCAGGGCCTACTCCTGGGGGAACCTTTGAAGACGTGCCATGAATTGGCTCGAGGTCCCACTCAGCTGGCCCTGCTCGTGGGGTGGACACGGGCCTTGCTCTGCACCCTCCTTGGGCACCCAGCGCTCCTGCTGCTGGGGTGTGGGTGTGGACGCGCCAAGCTCACCTGTGCCCGTCTGCGCCTGCGCCGCCCTCCTCGCTGCTTCCCTGCGGCCGGGTGACCGCTCGTGAGGAGGAGAGGCGCACTCATGTCCCTGGCGTGTGCCTGAGCAGCTGGGAGCGCTGGCGTGCGCGCCGGCTGCTGGCCGCCCCTCTCTCTCCCCAGGCTCGGGTCCTTGCAGGACCGGCGGTGCCTGTCCTCTCTGCTCGGCTGTGCGTGGCCTTCCTCCTGCTGACGGGCCGCTCACGGTTTCCCTTGCAGTGGCCTCTTTCTCCTCCCTGTGCCAGTCCAGGTGCCAAGGAAAGCTGCACAGGAGCATTTCCTGGGCAGGTATTCGTACGCTCTTTAAGGAAAGCGGTATTTGCTGCAGAGCACCGCTCTGCTTCGTAGATGCTGTGTCATCGTCCCTCCTCGGTCACCCCTCCCCGACCCGGTCTGAGCCTCTCATCGCCTCAGGGAGCCGTCCCCGACTCGCAGGAGGACATCGGTGCAGGATGCCTGGGCTTTGTCAGCAGGAACCCCCACTGCCTTGTGCCCTCCGTGCCTGAGTTCTGTCCGTCGGGCCCTCTCAGCCCCATCTTCAGCTTGAGGGGGTGACCTGGGCGACTGCACCCCAGAGGCCGGCAGAGGACAGAGCTGCCCTGCCCTGGCTCTGGTGCTGTTGAGCCCTGTGAGCCCACAGATGGGGTGTATCTGCCGTACACACGGGCTGCCCAAGGGCCCCGCAAGCTGGCTTGCAGCTCGTTGCTCCCAGGCCCCGGCCAGAGGGTGTGGCTGGCCAGGCGCTCCAGCCGCTCTGGTCCCCCACATGGGCAGGACTGGCTTGGGGTGGGCACGGCAGGGCTTCTCGAGGTGGCACACACACTGCACAGTGCAGGGCTGCTCAGACTCAGTCGCTTCTCCTCAGCCCCTTGCCCTGGTGCTGGCACAGGAAACCTGGCTTGGGGTCATGCTCCCTCCTTAGCTGCCTGGCTCTGGGCTCTGGGTCGGTACGAACTCATCAGGCGAGCCTCCACCCTCCAGAACACTTCAGAGCCCGTGTGCACACGGGGCCCCTCACTTGTCTCTCCCTTGGGCCTGGCAGAGAGGAGCTCGGAATTCTCCCGGCTCCTGAGGGCTGTTCGAGGCCCCTCCTGTGGGCCAGGGTGTCTCAGGCAAGGACTTCTGCAAAGGGGTCTCGTCTGTCCTTGCCCACCTGCCTTGCCTGGGGAACTCCCTGGGAGAGCTACAGGGGCAGCTTCTGCGGATGCTTGGATCCACTCCAAGGGGCCAGGTGCCCCCCATCTTGATCCCTGGGAGCCCATGAAGAGACCCCTTGTGTCAGGGCACTCAGTGTCCTCCAGCTGGCTCAATGGGAAGGGGTGGCCCAGAGCCCCCAGCAGGAGAGCCTTGGGCCAGGCCCTGCTGGGGAGCCGCTGTGCTCTCTCATGGGGAACCCGGTGCCCCGAGGCCACGTGAGTCCTGGATAGGCCGCACCCAGCAGCACGTCTGTGTCCTTCCAGATTCCGCGGTAGTCCTGGAGGAGGGAGGTCCAGGCGAGGCCGGTTTGTCTGCAGAGCCTCCCGAGTTGGAAGACTTTGAGGGGACACTGGGCTCCGATGGGCGCTGTGGGCGCAGCGACGCTTTCAGCAGGGTGAGTGCAGTCAGGGGAGCCACCTGAGGGGCCTGTGGGTGTTATAACCCCCTGCTGGGGGAACGGCAGGGCTGAGCCCCTGTAGGCTGGTTTGCTCTGCACTTCCACTGCCCTCCCATCCCTGTGTGTGTCCCTGTTGTGGGGCAACCTGGGGTCCCCTGCAGTGGTCTGCCCGGGGCTGTAGCCCCTCCACGCCAGCATCCTGTAGCCTGGGGCCTTGGCTCCGCTGCTGAGCGAAGGGCATGGGAAGTGCTTTTGGGGAAGGGAAACCAGCCTGCTCTGAGGCCCTGGCTGGGGATGGGTGGGGCCTTATTTCTCCAGGTAAACCTGGGTGGGCTCTGTGGTGCCTCCTGGTGAGCGTTTCCTTTGGATCCGTTCTTCCCAGTCATCTTCCACCTCCAGCCAGGAGGAGAAGTCATTCCACACTGAGGAGTTGCCTCCTGGGGGCATCCCCATCGAGCGGGCGGTCTCCTCGGAGGGCTCCCGGGCCTCTGTGGACCTTGCCTTCCAGCCCTCTCAGCCCCTGAGCAAGTCCAGCTCGTCGCCTGAACTGCAGACCCTGCAGGACATCCTGGGGGACCCCGGGGACAAGGCTGAGGTTGGCCGGCTGAGCCCTGAGGCCAAGGCTCGGTCGCAGTCAGGGATCCTGGATGGGGAAGGTGCTCCCTGGTCAGCCCCGGGTGAGGAACGCCGGGGCCGGGGCCCCGCCCAGCCAGAGGGCCCCCTGCCTTCCAGCTGTCCCCGCTCCCCCAGTGGGCTGCGGCCCCGAGGCTACACCATCTCGGATTCGGCCCCGTCACGCAGGGGCAAGAGGGTGGAGAGGGTGCCTTCAAGAGCCGGGCAGGGACCTCCAACAGCGAGAAGGTGCCGGGCATCAACCCCAGGTGAGCCCCGCCCTCCTGGTGCTCCCGTAGGGGCCTGGCGCTGGCGGGGCCTGGGCAGGGCAGGCTGGCCACAAAGACCAGGCTCCTTGGTGGCTGCGCTCTGGCCCCTCTCCCTGGGCTGTGATTGCTGGCCGAGGCCTCACCCGTCTCCCCACTGCAGCTTCGTGTTCCTGCAGCTCTACCACTCGCCGTTCTTTGGCGACGAGTCCAGCAAGCCAGTCCTTTTGCCTAATGAGGTAGGTGCGTCCTCTCTCCCCTGCAGGGCTCCCTGGAGCCCGGCTGCTGGTGCACACTCCCCGGCTGGGCAGTGGGGGCCTCTGCAGCTCCCAGAGGCCAGCGAGAGGAGAGGCCTCTCCCAGACAGGCACTGGGCTGCAACTGGCTGGGTGGGGCTGGAGGAGGGGACTTTTCTGCCCTGGGCTCAGACTGGGCTCTGTGGCTACAGTCTTTCGAACGGTCAGTGCAGCTCCTTGACCAGATCCCATCATACGACACGCACAAGATCGCGGTCCTGTACGTGGGAGAAGGCCAGGTGAGGCTGCCGGGCTGGCAGGGGCGGTCTGGGTGCTGGGCAGAGAGGGTGGCCACCTTGCTGGGGGTGGGAATCTTGTCCTCCGCAGAGTGGGGTTCTGTAGGGGCTGCTGGAGTGTCAGGTGTGCATCCAGGACTCAGGAGTGAGATTGACAAGCTGGGTGTGAGCACAGAGCACTTGGGGGTGGGTTGTCACTGACCCCAGGGAGGTGGCTCTGAACAGAAATGAGGATTTGCAGAGGAGTGCCGGGCAGGGGTGGTGAGGGGACATGTGATGGGGGCGCACAGTGGCACCCCTCGAGGCGGGCAGTTCCCAGCACAGGGTTTGCATTGACTTGACCTGAGTCTCAGAAGCTCCCTGGCTGCCGTGGGTCAAGGACTCTGGGTTTTTCTGAGGACAGAGCCGGCCCAGGTCAGTGGCAGATTGGGAGCGTGGGGCGGGGGTGGGGGGAGGTGACACCTCGGACAGTGGGTGTGAATCTGCATTGCCTTGGTCAGGTGAATGGCAGAAGGGGGGCTGTGCCAAGGCACACTAGTCAGCCTGCCCCTGGCCTCCAGCAGCATCAGGCCCTTGGGGTCCTGTGGGCCTGGGACGGGGGGCAGCTGGGGGTGGCCTGGGAACTGGTACTACCATGCCTTCATCTCCCCGCAGAGCAATAGTGAGCTCGCCATCCTGTCCAATGAGCACGGCTCCTACAGGTACACAGAGTTCCTCACGGGGCTGGGCAAACTCATCGAGCTCAAGGACTGCCAGCCGGACAAGGTGTACCTGGGTGGCCTGGACGTGTGCGGCGAGGACGGCCAGTTCACCTACTGCTGGCATGACGACATCATGCAAGGTGTGCCCTCCCTGTCCTCTGGCCCGCTCCTCGGGAACCCCGCTCCGGCCCGCCCTGCTCAGCTCTGCCCTCCCTGCAGCTGTCTTCCACATCGCCACCCTGATGCCCACCAAGGACGTGGACAAGCACCGCTGTGACAAGAAGCGCCACCTGGGCAACGACTTCGTGTCCATCGTCTACAACGACTCTGGCGAGGACTTCAAGTTGGGCACCATCAAGGTGTGCTTGGGGGCCTCGGGGCAGCGGGTGCAGGTCTGGGCCCCAGGCTGAGTGTGGAGGGGGTTGCAGAAAGAGGCCCTCGACACCACGATGACCCTGCTTTTGTGTGAGCAGGGCCAGTTCAACTTCGTCCACGTGATTATCACGCCCCTGGACTACGAGTGCAACCTGGTGTCTCTACAGTGCAGGAAAGGTGAGGCGGGGCAGGGGCAGGGGTGCGGGGAGAGGCTCCAGGGCTGAGCCCCACATGAACGCCGTGTCTCCCCAGATATGGAGGGCCTTGTGGACACCAGCATGGCCAAGATCGTGTCCGACCGAAACCTGCCCTTTGTGGCCCGCCAGATGGCCCTGCACGCAAACGTGAGCAGAGGTGGCCCCTGGGCAGGGGGGGGGGTCAGGCCTGCAGGTGCCCCCATGCAGGGCTCACCATCC
>SJXQ01007797.1:365488-387289 GCA_006408695.1 Aepyceros melampus
ATGAGAGGGCCGCAAGGGCCTGGCCAGCCGCGAAGCAGAGGGCACCGCAGGCCTCAGGGGCCAGCGGGCCCTCGGGGGCGGCCGAAAAGGCCACCAGCGCCATGGCGCCTGAGCTGTCGTCAGGGACACAGGCAACATACTCCTCACCTGGAAGGGCGGGCAGGCCAGTTGTAAGGGTGTGCCCCTCACCCCACCCCATCCCAGATTGCTTCACCTCTGAGCCCGTGCACACCGACCCCTCCCCAGTCAGTAACTTCCCCCGACCCGAGAGGACCTGCAGGGGTCCCGCCTGGCCACTCAGCTGTGCCGCCTGGCACACTCACCACAGGCTCTGTCCAGCAGCGCTCCGCCAAGCAGCGGCTGGCCAGCCAGGGGGCCAGGCCCGGCGCACGTGGCCGCCTCGGGCCGCACCACGTGGACCCGCTGCCCCTCCGCCCAGCGCGGCAGCCAGGCCAGACCGCAGTCACACTCGAGCGGGTTCCCGCCCAGATTTCTGTAGGGGATGGGGCAGGCTCAGCAGGCAGTGCGGGATCCCTGGCCCAGCCGCCCAGAGCCACCAAAACCATCGACACTTACATTTCACTTAAATTAAATAAATTATCAAATATTCCTTCTTCTAACGTAGAAATCTTGTTGTTGCTTATGTCCCTGTAAGAAAGGAGGGGTTCAATGTGGTTTTACATGAGCATCCTCAACCACCACGGGGACAAGCTGCCACCCGCCTGCAGCATGGAAGCCTGCAGCCACCCGGGTGGACACTCACAGCTCCGTCAGCGCCGAGAGGTTCACCAGTAGCCCGATGTCCAGTGCCCGGAGCAGGTTGTGGGAGACATCCCTGCAGAGTGCGGCAGACAGAGGTCAGCACAGGGCGGCCCAGACGCCCTCTGCCCACGACCACCCACCCAGAGCTCCGTTTGCCCAGGTCATTGCTGCTGCCCAAACCCGAGGGAGGAGGAGCTGGCCTCAGCACTGCGTCCACGCCCTCCCCTGCCCGTCCTGCCCAGCAGGGTTGGGTGCATTGTGGGGGGCAGGCTTCACCCCTCCACACAGGGTCAGAACACACGAGGCAGCCCAGGGGTCTCCAGGGCCGGGCACTCAGATGCTGCTGGGGAGGTGGGGGGTGTCCTGAGACTCAGTGGGGGCACAGACCAGACCCCAGGGGGTGGGACCCTGGTGGAGGACCCCGCAGCACAGCAACAGTGACAGCCTGTGTTAACCCTCCAGGGTCAGGGCATAGAGCTGGACTCCCATAAACCCAGGCACTCAAGGTCAACAGAACCATGTCAAAGAACCAACCTCAGCGCAAGCACAGGAGAGGAATCAAGTTCTCAAAGCAGAAACTATGAGCAGAAGGAAAATCTCAAAAGCCAGAAGATACAGCTGCATAAAAGCACGCAACATCCACACAATATATCGGAAAACAAACTACCAGCCGGGAAAAGCACTAGCAACGAAGACCATGGATTGTCGTTCAGTCACTCGGTCGTGTCTGACTGCGACCCCACGGACTGCGGCTTGCCAGGCCTCCCTGTCCATCACCATCTCCTGGAGCTTTCTCAAACCCATGTCCATTGAGTCGGTGATGCCATAAAGGCTCATTATACTCTTTCCATATATGCTGTTAACAAACCATGAAGACAGCAAGCTACTCCAGGAAAGAAAATTTTAAAAAGGCCAGAAATGAGAACAGGACAAGAAATACAAATGTCACAGATGTACAAGAAAACGGCCATTTTTGTAACAACTGGAGAAACACCAAGAAAACAGCACAAAGCCCCTTGACCTGCCATCACCCACTGCGCTGGCGACATGGTGACAGTGACGACGTGACCCCAGCCCCTCGCGAGTCTTTCCGGGGACACTCCTCAACCACCGATGCCACCTCCCCTCCCGGCCTGGAGACGGAAGCCGGTCGCACCACGGGTCCAGCTCCTAGGACGGGGATGCCGGACCAGCCTGACTCAGTGGACGCCAGTCTCCACACTGGCGCGGCCTGGGCCTCCCGCCCTCTGAGCCTCTGTGCGTCCAGGTATCATGCTGGCCCTCTGATGTCCCAGAATGCCGCTCTCCAGCCCGGCCCTCCCAGTGATGACCACAGGCCACGGGCCCGCCAGTACCTCCGCCAGGCCTGTCTCCAGGTCCCGCCAGCCCAGTGCCCCCAGCCACAGCCCAGTCCAGACCCCACCCCAGGTGCCCCCCAAGCCCTGCTGTCCCAGCTCCCTCAGCAGCTGGGGGGTGTCCCGAGTGCAGCTCCATCGCCTCACCCAGCCCACACACAACAGAGTTTAGTAAGAACTGGCTGGCGTGGAGAAGGCCCTCCTGGGAGTAGAGGCCGAGGGCAGCCCGCATCCCAAGCGCACGCCTTGGGCGGTGCTGGGGTACCTAGGGCCACCCCTCACCCCCTGCTCACGAGACCTCCAGGAACGAGGCTCAGGAAGCGACCCCCACCCTGGTCCTGACCGCTGCTCCTCCTAGAGCCTGGCTGTCCACGCAGGGCCTTGCGGCCACTTCTGCCCAGAGACTGGCTGTGCACAAAGGGTTGGGGGCCGGGTCTCAGCCGGGAGCCACATGACCTTGGCTCCCAACATGGCCTGAGGGGCTTCTGACCTTCATGTCACCAGCGGGCCTGCAGGTGACTGACAAAGGGAGCTCGGGCCAAAGAAGGGAGCTTCCGTCCCCCTCAGGCCCCACCAAGGGGGTGAGGGAAGGCTGATTGGACGCTCTCTGCTAACCCCTGGGAGCCAGGTCTTGCCCTTGGCATCGTGGGCAGCCATCAGGAGACTGGGCACTGAGCGACGGCACATGGACATGATTTGCTCCGCCGAAGCTGGCTGCAGCCTGCCTGGGATGGGGGGGGCGCAGGCCCCAGGGAGGGGGCCACAGCAGCAGGTGGGCAGGACTGAAGTCTCCACTGAATCGGGGGTGTCAAGTGGGGCTTTGAGCAGAGAGCCTCAGGCATCGTCAAGAGGGCTGCATAACCTGGGGCTGAGTCCTCTGGGCAGTGGGACCCCTGAACCTGGACGGGGGTCCCCAGGCTCGGGGCTGGGGCTCCTGCTGGGATCGGACAAGGTGGAGGCGTCAACCCGGAGGCCCAGCAGCCCCACCATGGCTCTGCCGGTGGCCTGATCGTGCAGGGCAAGGGGACGCTGGACTTGGCAAAAGTTCTGTCCTGGCGACAAGCTCCAATGGCAGCACAGGCCACCCAGGAACAGCACACGGCCACACGCCCGCCTGGAGACGCAACGGGAGCTGGTGGCGGAGAGACGTGGGGCGAGACGCTGCAACGCACGTGTGGCCCGGCTGCAGCCGCCCGGGCCTGAAGGAGCCCCTGGCCTGCCCATCATCACTTTAAGCTGCTGAAGTTCACGCCAAGCCTCCAGCCTGCTGCTGAGGAGCGAGCTGAATGCCACTGCATGGTTACTGAACCCTAGATTCTTAATGGCTGGTGACGATTCCACAGGCAGATTCTGAGTTTATCCTGTTGATCTGTCCCACAAAGCTACCGGGAGGAGTCCTAACACCCAGAGGATCACCGGAGCACGCCAGGCTCTCACCGGATGGCCTGGGGAAGGCTGCCCAGCACCACTGATGCTGCTGACGGAAGCAGTGTGCGTTATAAACAGCTGGGGACAGTCACATCTACTTAAACAGGGAGACACGGTGCCTCCCACACCACCGCACACAAGCCCACACTAGGCTGCTGGGGCTCCCAGGCCCTCCCTGGGGTGGGAAGGGACAGGCCGGGAGACCAGCAGACGCGGCCAGACTCCACCTGAAGTCAAGTTCAGGGCCCCTGAGTCGGGGAGGGCAGGCTAAAGAAACTTCAGTTAGACCCACGCAGGGGCTGAAGGAGGCACAACTGTGGAGTCCGAGCCTCTGGGGTGGGGCTGGAGAAGCCTCAGCCCCGGGCTGTCGGAGAACCCAGAGGTGGGCCTGGGTGACAGTGGGGCTCGAGGGGGTGTGCAGGCCTGAGAGCCCCCACCAGGGGCACGAGGGCCAGCGTCCCAACCAGGGCCGCAAGCGGAAGGGAAAGGAGGACAAGCCCGGGGGTTTTTTTCCACATCCCGTTTTCTGGAAAATTCATCATTAGTGGCAGCTCCTGGGAGCCATCTGTGGTTGGCTCCCGATCACCGTGGTGCCAGAAAACCAGGGCAGGAGGGGGGCAGGGCGACCCTGGCATCCCGGCCACTCGGCCATCACCACCCCCAAGACGCCGCCCTGGCCCCAGTGACCCACGGCCCAGCTCAGTCCTCCACCCAGTCCTGCCCAGCTGCCCCCAGGAGGCTTCCCCAACCCCTGCCTGAGGGGCGCAGCTACACGCTCCCCGCCCCAGGGAGTCCCTCGCCCAGGACTCCCCTGGGCCTGCCCAGGGCCCAGGTGCAGAAAAAGACCCTGCAGCTTGAAAGCAGGCCCAGCACGAAGTGGGGCACGCCACCACGGCCAGAGCTGCCTGGGGGTGTGCGGAAGGGCAACGGGGCGAGCTGGGGGTGCCGGGCAGGGGGGACCCTGGAGGCGGACTCTGCTGAGGTCTCACAGCCCCGAATGGCCACCTCTCCACATCTCCGTCTGCTTTTGTCGTCACCGTTCTCAGAGAACGCTACGGCTGCCAAGGGCCAGCCCCACCCTGCTTCAGCCCCTCGGGTTTCCTCTGCGCCCTGCCCCCACTTGGGTTCCCCGTCTTACCAAGTCTGGGATGAGGAACACGGCCAGCCCAGGGAGCCACCCACAGGAGCCCAGCAGGGCAGCCAGCCAAGCGCCACGCTGGGCAGCCGTCCCCACAGGGAGGAGAGCTCACATACGAGAGGGGCTAGGCCACATGGTGTCAACCCTCTGGGTCACCGGACCTCCCAGGCCCAGGCCAGCCACTTCCGGGGACCCCAAGGCAGGAGGGGAAAGGGGGACCTGTGGCCCACACACCTGCACCAGCATGAGCCAAGTCAGCTCCCTGGGTACCAGGGACCAGGCCACGAGGCTGGCCCCAACTGCCCACAGGCCTAGACTGAGACGAGGGTGTCCTCACACACAGCCCCTCTCCTGCTGTTCCCTCTCTTTATTTACTTGTGTATTTATTTGGCTGCACCAGACTCTTCGTGGTGGCGTGCGGGCTCAGCTGCCCCAGAGTATGTGGGATCTCAGCTTCCTGACTGGGGATCGAACCTGCGTCCCCCGCACTGGAAGGAGGCTTCTTAACCACCACGCTGTTCCCTCTCCTGACTCAGGCAGGAGTGTTGGGGAGGAAGACCCCTGTTTGACCCATAGGCCCCAGCCTTCCCCTCCTTCCCACAGCGCCTAGCAGTCACTGGAGAGTCCCGTCTGCCCCGCCCCCTGCCCTGGGGCAGGCCCAACTCCCCTGTCTCCCAAGTCAGACACCCAGCCTTCCTGGGGGAGTGTGTCCTTTCCAGCCCGATCTCTCCTGCTGTAGCAGCAGCTGGGGCAGGGATCCCTGCTCCCACCAGCCGGGGGGGCGGGGGTCAGGGTAAGGCACTGACCCCCACCCTGTGGACGCCGGCGGCTCAGTCTCCCCCAACAGGGCCCAGCGCCTGCCTCCAGCCCCAGGCCTTGTAGAGGGGAAGGGATGCCTCAGGGCCCAGAGGAGAGATGAGGCGGGCCACGGGGCAACGCTGAGGGAAGAGGTGGCCGATGTGGAGCCCAGGGACAGGGTCCTTCTTGAGCCCCAGTGGCTCCCAGGGCGTCGCCTCCTGGAGCTGGGGACGTGGAGGTACCGGCCCTACCTCCCCCGGCAGCCTCAGTTTCCCCCTCTGCCCAGGTGGGGGGTGGGGGGGCAGGTGCCCACTCCCCAGTCCAGATGCCCGGTCGGGTCTGGGGGCCAGCCAGAGCCCCCGAGGAAACATCTGCACATCCAGACGCGTGTGGTCAGCAGTGGAGGCGGGCGCCAGGCCCCAGCCCACACCCCACCCTGCAGCGCTGGCCGCCACGCTGGAAACAAGGCTCCGGAGGGGCCGCCTGCACGCTACGTAACCGCTCGGCGGGCCAGCGGCCGCCTCCCCACGGTGGGACGGGACGGGACAGCCCTGCTCCGTCCTCTCCACGGCAGCCCCAGGGCTCCAGGGAAACAGGGACCCCCACCACGTCCCCTCAGGGGCCAGGCCCAGGTGGAAGGGGCAAGAGGCCAGAGACCGGCCCCAGGCCCCTGGGACCCCGCAGGCCGGTCCAGACCCGGCACAGCAGTAACGACTCCCTTTGGCAGCAGGACAGGGTGGGTCAGTCTGAGTCTGGTAACCTAGCTCTGTCTTCATGCACTTCTATTTATGGTGAGTGAGGCTGGCTTCCAGGGCCGGAAATGATGTTTAAATTAATGAATTCAAGTTTTGGGGAGAGAGCTGATCTGAAGAAAAACACACAGAGAGGGTGAGAGGCAGGCGAGAGGCCCGGGAGGCCTGGCTGGAGCCACCCACCCCCATCTGGCTCCTGACGAGGCCCGGGGACCAGTGAGAGGGGGGTCCGGGCCTCTAACAGGGGAGAGGCGCCCGTCTCGGGCGTCAGACAAGGCGGGGCCTCGTCTGCAGGGCGCGTGGAGAGGCTCCCTGTAGGGCGTGGCCAGCCTGCGGCTCAGCTGTCAGCAGGACGAGGCACAGGCATCCGGGGCGGGGCTGCCCTTCCCGGGAAGCCCCTGGACCCACAGGCCCTGGCGGGGAAGGGAGCCCCGAGGAGGGGCCTTCCCAGGGCAGCCCACCCAGAGGCAGCCTCCATCAGGGCACTAACCAGGCCAGGATGGGGCGAGGGGCCGAGGAAGAGGAGGCCCCCTAGCTGGGGACTGAGGGCCACGCTTCAGTCCTCAGGGTCGCCCCCGCTTGGCGGGGGCAGTCACGTCGACCCAGGCGGTGGGCAGTCCTGTTGCCCAGGGAGCTCCAGGGCTCTGCCGGGGGCACAGGGTCTGCGAGCCTGGCCCAGGGCATAGGCAAGGCTGACCTCCGCCGCAGGGCACGGCCCTTTTGAGGGCGGCCCTGCAGGACCCCAGGGTGGGCTCCAGGGCCTGGGGGTTCAGAACTGGGGACACACTCCGCCTGGCCTGGGCCCTCAGGGGGAGAAGGCCCCCAAACGCAGCCCCCCAACCCGGCCTGGGCATGGCTGGGCCCCTCGGCACAGGCGGCTGCCAAGCCACGAGGAACGAGGTGTTCCGGGAAGAAAGGACGTACGTGAGCCGCATTTTCCAGCGAGACTGCCGGCACCCGGCCCACCGGTCAGCCTAGCGCCGGGCCCGGGGTTGCTGCCTCCCCAGACAGCGCGGCAGGAGCAGGCTGTTTTCACCCCAGCGCTCGGCAGGCTGGGCCCGGCTGGGTTCCCACTGCGGCGCTGGCACGGCAGAATGTTCCGGAAAGGAAAATGTGCGTCTCGTCCAAAATGGCTTCCTCACTTGAAACCAAACCCCAGTCAGGGTCCCCCTCGGGAGCCAGGGTCCCCACACGCCCACCCACAGGCGGCACTGTCACTGGCCAGCTGTCATAAGATGCCTCATACCTTCACCATGTTACACATCCACATGGGAAGGCGTGGGACAGACAAACATGTAAAACTGAGATGAAACCACTCGAGAAGCGTGCCTGGCATGATGCATCCCACCAGCCACCTGGCTTTGTAGTAAAGGCACCTCTGAGGCCAGACCAGAGTCAGGAGGCCTCTGGACACGGGGCCTCCAGGCCTGGGTGCTGAAGGGTATGTAGGAGCCTGCCTGCCCAAGGTGCACCCGTGTGTCTGGTCTGAGCAGCACAGCCACACGTGCGCCAGCAGGGGCGCCCCTCCTCAGGCCTGTGTGCTCTGTAGCAGGACAGGTCCTGGGGCCCAACTCCCGGCCAGCACTTGGGGACTGGTGGTGGACTCTGAGCTCATTCAGAAGGGCCTGGGGGGCCACTCTGGCAGCAGCTAGGATTATGGGGCCACCATCACCGAGTGCCGTGGGGACACCACACACTCTCACCTCTGAGGCCCACAACTACATCAGTCGCATCCACTCACAGTGCCCAAATGCAGGGCAGGCAACCGAAACTCAGAGAGGCTGAGTGACCTGGGCACGGTCACACAGGAAGCAGAGGGGCTGGGATGGGAACCAGGTCTGCCCATGCTCCTCCCGGGGGGTCGCTGGGACGGACCAGAGCAGGGACAGCCAAGGGAACTGGGAGGAGGAAGCTGGTGGGCAGGGCCGGGCAAGCGGCTGGGGCTGAGTCAGAGCCCACCTGGTCCGCTTCGAACACACCCTGCCCCACTTGGGGACACCCTCACTGCAACTGAACCCCAGGCCCTCGAGTGCAGCTCCAGGGAGAGGCCCTGAGCACACCCAGACCATCTCTCTGCCACAGCCCACCAGCCAGGCGATCTCAGGAAGTGACTCAATCTCAGTTTCCTGGTCTGTAAAATGGAACCGAGTGCAGTTCCCAGGCCACGGCACCACACTGCCGGACGGAGAGCTCAGCAGAGTCCTGCTCATCGCGGCCAGGCAGGGAGGCCAGGTGGCAGCAGGAGGGGTTGTGCCCCCCTGGGTACTTTCTTCAGGGGTCTGTTTTTTAATCCACCAACTATACAGGTCACCCTCCCAGAGCAAACAGTTCAGTGGTTTTCCATATACTCTCAGGGATGGGCAACCAGCACTCCTAATTCCAAGACCATTTCACCCCCGGGGGGGAAAACCAGCGTGCTTGGCTACCACCCCCAGCCCCAGCCCCACCCCAGCTGCAGACATTCGTCCACTTGCGCCTCCATGGCCTTGCCCATTCTGGACGTTTCACATCAGCACAATCACACAACACGTGGTTTTCTGCATCTGAGTTCTGTCACGGAACATGTTTTCAAGGCTCACCCATGTTGCAGCAAGCCTTAGCATTGCATTCTTCCCGTGGCCACACTCTGTGCACATACCCATCTCCAGTACATCCTGGGGCTGTTTCCACCTCTTAGATCCTCTGAACAGAGCGCTGTGGACATTTGCGTTCAAGTTTTTGTGTAGACGTAGGTTTCGTTTCTCCCGGGTCTACACCGAGGGGCAGAATGGCCGGGCCCTCTGGTGACTCTACGTTTACTTTTCTGAGGAGCTGCCAGACTGTCTTCCAGGTGTACCCCATTCCCGCCAGCCGCGGACGAGGATTCTCACCAACACCCGGTATCGATATCGTCTGTCTTTTGGGGACAGCCAGCCCAGTGGGTGTGAAATGGTATCTCCCTGGAGTTTCGATTTGCATTTCCCTGAAAGCTAGACACAGCGTCTTTTCACGTGCTTATTGGTCACTGGTGTGTCTCCTTTGCAGATTGGTCTGTTCAGATCCTCTGCCCGCTTTTTAGCTTTGAGTCACTGAGTTTTAACGTGTTCTAGCTACGAGTCCTTCATCAGACAGACGACATGACGCATGTTTTCCCCGCCCTTCTCCAGGCTGGTGGCTGTCCTCACTGCTCTGGGGCCTGCCTGTCTCCTGAGGGGCTCTGGGCACTGGGAGCACTCTGCTGTCTGTCCCTTCAGGTCCCCGTGTCACAGCTGTAGCCGAAGCCTCCCCATTCACCTGCCCGCCCTGCCAGGGGCCACAGACAGGAGCAGTGTGTATGTGGCCCCCCGCACGCACAGCCCTGCCATCCGGCCCTCACCAGGCAGCTCCTGGGACATGCACTTGCAGTCTGCATCTCCCAGTGCGGGTGGCTCAGGGACCCTGAGGGGGAGACCAGCTCGGCACGCAAGGTGTCTCTGCACCCGAGCCTGCAGTCTTTCTGGAAGACGCCAATCATGACGCTTCTCTCCAGGGTCCTTCAATGCTGCCCCCACTGCCCTCTCTCCAGAGGCCCCACCTGCCACCCCCCATCACCTGGAACCTCTGAGACTCTGCTAGGCTGTCCACTCTACGGGGGATGCTCTCTCCCGGCGCTGGGTGACACCTGCACAAGCGCTGAGCACTGGCTTCAGTGTCACTCGCGTTGGAGATCCCTCCAGGGGCCCCTGCAAAATGGCCTCTCTCTATCACTGGTGTTACCTGCACGCATGTGTAGGAAGCCACATGTGTGGCTGTCTACGTGGTGCCTGGCGTTATACACAGGCCAGGCTCACGCCGAGCCCGGGGGTCCCCTCCCCAACGCCCACCTTCCCTCACACCCGTGCAGCTCCCCGGGGGCGGCACCTCCCAGAGCCCCCCACACCCTCTATCAGTTAGGGGGACATGTGAGGAAGGGCAAGGCCCTGGGTGCCCCCAGCCAATGGCAGACCCCAAGGCCCCAATATCCCACCTAGTCAGTGAAGCAAACCCCTACTGAGTCCCTGCTCCAAGCTTGGTCCTAGACCCGACATCCATGAGACAGTACAAGGCCCACTTGGAGCCCCTGGCCATCACCCGAGAAGCGGCCGGCTAAAGTCAGCCACACTGGACATGACGGACAGACAGCACCTGGAGCAGTACTGCCCCATCTAGAACTCTCTGCGCCGACCCGGCCAACACAGCAGCAGCTGGTCCTGTGGCTCGAGCACATGAAATGTGGCTCCCCACCCAGCACAGCTCTGGGCCCGATCAGCAGTGTCTGGGAAGGACGGCAAGGGCAGAGGGACACAGAGACACGACCCCGTACCAGGGGCCGTGGGAGCCGGTCTCTTCAGCAGATCACACGAGAGGGAAGAGAGACGGAAGGAGAGCCTGCACACCCGCAGAGATTTAAAAGACATCAACTAGCTGCCCTGCCACTGCGTGGACCTTATTTGGATCCTAATTGGATCCAGTGAAAACACTGAGACAACCACAAATTTGAACACACTTGAGAGACGAGGGAACTGTGCACTCTTTCGGGTGTGATCGAGGAGTCGCCATACATTGCCAAGTGCTAACAGATCAAAAGTAGGATGGCTGGAGTTTGCTTCCAAAAGGGGTGGGGGTGAGGGTGGAGCAGCAGGCTAGGCCACAGGGCAGTGGGTCTGTGAGGTTCATCACGCTCTTCCGCCCACTTCTGTGTAAGTTCAAACTCTCCAGGATAAAAACTTTAAAAACAGAGTGCAACCAGCTTTTACTGAGTGACGTCATCCTGTTCAGGCTGCCACCTCCCAGCAGCAAGCATCATTTAACCCAAGGAGGCTGGGGTCTCAAAACCCTGGGCCATCCTGCAAGCCCTGAATCCCCCACCAGCCAGCTCTTGTCCCCTCCCAAGTCAGGACACAGCTGTCCTGCAGCACCTCAGGCTGGCCAAGGAGTCTCAAATGGAGGGGTGCCTGCCCGACGCTGATGACAGAGACGCTGGGCCCGAGTGCCCTAGGCTCAGGCTAGGGGTGACACCGAGTAGGCAGGGCCCCTGGGGCCCCTGGACATGTACACCCTCCCACAGGGCGCTCCCTGGCATCTTGGACCTCATTCCTACGCCCTCAGAGAAGGTTCACCTGCCTCCCTCCCTCTGAGAGGGGCACGGTTTGCAGAGTGGACAGACAAGGATGATGGCTGGGCAGCCCACAGAGAACAGATGGTGGTGAGGGGGGCTGGTTGGGTGGGGGCAGGCCTTAGCATCTGCAGTGAAGGGTCCAGTTTCCCATGGGTTCCTCACACTGAGCCCTGCAGAAATCTCTGAGGCAGCTTCAGAGTGTCGACTGGAACGTGAAGTCTCCTCGGTTCCCTGAACCCCTCCTCCCAGGCTGCAGGGCCAGCAGCCCTGGAATCCTGCTGGCTCAGGCCAGGCCGCCAGCTCCCTGGACGTCCAGAGGCTAAGTGGACACACGCAAGGCTCAGGCTCCACTGCTGTGCCCGGGAGCCTGCTCCTTGCTGCAGGCCTCTGGCCAACCTACCAGTACCGTTTATTTCCTGGACAGCTCCTGGAGGCCAGCCTGCTGCCAGGTGACAAGGAAGCAGGAATAACCCGCAGGAGCTGGGGGCCTGACCCTCAGCAGCTCTTGGCCCACCAGAGATGGAGGCAACCTCGTTCACAACATCCAGAAACAAGGGCCAGGGGTGGATCCAAAACAATTACGTGGGCACTGGCCACAGACAGGAAGCTCATCTCTGCAGAGACAGCCGTGACGGCAAACACCGCTGTCAGGGAGCAAGACGACAGTGTGGCCCCAAGGCTCCCAGCTGCTGCCCTGGAGAACCAGCTCCCCCACAACACCCAGCAGAGCCCCAAGCAACTCTCTAGGAGAAGCACCCGCCCCTGCTTTGCACTCAACATCCAAACTCGCCTGAACACAGACCACAAGGGTCGCCCTAAAAAGAGGCAGCCACACACTGGAGTTGCCCAGGGATTGTTACAAAACCAAATCCAAGGTTTAATAAGCCTAGGGATGTTGAACACCACCCACCCCACCCCCCCACCCAAGGGATTCCAGCATGCAGCCAGGGAGCTGTGGAGTCCTGGCTGAGGTGTCTGGAAACACCCAGATGGGGGCGTGAGGATGTGTATCACAGGCCGGGAGACTGCCCCCAACTCTGGGGTCAACGGTCTGAAAATCTCAGTTCCCCACACCCTTTTCAATCCAGTGCTACCTCTGCCAGGCATCGGCTGTTACTGATCACTTGTGCTTGGACAAAGCACATCATCGTCCCCTCTGGCCTGTATTCCCATCTGTACAATGGGCATCTCTGCTGCACCTCACCTCAGAGGGTCAGGCTGAGGATTAAGCGTGACAATTCACAACCGCACCTTGGCACAGGCTGAGGCTGGAGGTGAGCTCTCCATAAAGACTGCGTGTTATTATTTCCTTCAAAATGCAAACCTGAGGATGATTTTTCAGTGTTTTAAACCCCTCCACGGCAATCACAGTCACCCACGGTTCCCAGGATAACATCAGAGCGCTAAACAGGGCAAATAAGGCCCTCGAGGACCCTAACCCACTTCCCATCCTGCCCTCACTCCCCCTACAGCTGCCACAATGGGGTTGTACCCTATACCCTCGCTCGACGAAGTCCAGCCCCTCGGTCTTCCCCTTCCACTCCAAGCATCAGGCCAATTCTAAGCATCTATCAAGAGCTCTCCACGGCCCAGCCCAGCTTCCTCCTCCTGGACTCCCAGGTGCCCCAGGTGCCGGGTATCGCCCCAGGCCAAGCCGGATCCTATAGTCTCTAATCCAGTACTCTTGCCTGGAGAATCCCACGGATGCAGGAGCCCGGAGGGCTGCAGTCCATGGGGTTGCTGAGGGTCGGACACGACTGAGCGACTTCACTTTCACTTTCATGCATTGAAGGAAATGGCAACCCACTCCAGTGTTCTTGCCTGGAGAATCCCAGGGACGGGGAAGCCTGGTGGGCTGCCGTCTATGCTGTCGTAGAGTCGGACACGACTGAAGTGACTTAGCAGCAGCAGCAGCAACGTTGAAATGTGTGCGGGAGACAGCCCCGCCCCGCCCCGCCCCAGCCCACTGGCCCCGTCTGCCGGCGTTCGCGGGGGCTCTCCGGGCGCGCGGTCTCCGCCTGCACAAAATCCGGGATTTTCCTATTTCCCTCTGGCTGAGGCCAGGCGGGCTGAGAGCCGGCCGCGGGCCCAGGTTTTCCTTATTTAGTCGGGCCGCCCTCACTACGCTGGAGCCTCGCCCTGGGAGAGGCCTGGCCCGCACCCCGTTTCCCCTTCTGGAGGCCGGGGACGCGCCCACGCCCTGCGAAGCCCGCCAGGCCGGCGGCCTGCCCAGCCGGCCTCTCCCCGGAGGGTGCAGGCTCCCCGCGCCCCGACAGGCCGCCGGGCGCCATGGCAACTACCGGGCCCGCGCGGCGGGCGCGCGTTACTCACAGCGCGGTGGCGTCCGCGGGGATGCGCAGCGCGGGCCCGAGCGTCCGCAGCCCCTGGCCTGAGCAGTTGACGAGGCAGGCGGCGCCGGGCGCAGGGCCGCAGAGGCAGGGGGGCGCGCACGGCCCGCAGCCGCGCCCGGGGACCCCCGCCAGCGCCCCGAGCCACAGGCCCAGGCCCAAGGCTAGCACCAGGCGGGCGGGCGCGGCGGGCGGCATCCTCAGGGCAGCGCAAGCATGGCCCCGGCCCGCTCCCGAGGGCCCGAGCGCCCCCGGCCCCGGCGGCCGCGGCTCAGGCGGAGCCCCCGCACGGCATGGCTTGCAGCGGGGCTGTATCCGGCGGCGGCCGCGGCCTGTCTGCTGCGCGACAGCCTCTCGGCGCTCGGGGCCGGCCGGGTCCTCTGCCGCCCGCTCGCGCCCTGGCGCTGCAGTGCGGCCCGGCAGCCGGCTCCTCCTCCTCCCGGCGCGGCGCGGGGAGGGGCGCCCTCAGGCCACGCCCCCACGCCGCAGAGTCGGGAGCGGCTCGGGAAGGGTGCCGGGGCGGGGCTTCCGGAGGCTCCTCCCCTCGCGGGGTAGTGGGCGATGGGCGGTGCTAGGTGGGCCTGACGTCTTGAGCTCCGCCCTTCGCTCCAGGCTGTAGGCCCGGTCCCGGGCTCTGGTCCCCACGGAGCGCAGGCCGCTGCTCCCGGGTCTCCTCGCTGAGTGCTCCTCCCAGCCCTCAGGGCCCGGGAGCAGTTACAACAGCACTGAAAACACCAGCCGGCACGTCCGAGGCCCGGCTATGCGCGCTCATCCGCTCCCAGCGCCTCTGTCCCCATCTACCACTGTGGTTTCCCGAGGGCTTGGCACACAGTAGGCACTCAATAAATGCGCATCGCTTTTCGGTGCTGTGACTCTGCTAAGGGAGCTTTTGTTCCTCTCTGTGCTCAGGACATAATTATGAAACTAACGCACGTGGTGGGATGAATCCAAACCGAACAACCTGGATGAATCCTGAAAATATGTTAGAAGTCAGACACAAAGGACAACTTATCATACGATTCCATTTATTTTAAAATGTTCAAAATTGGCAAATCCATAAAAACAAGAAGTAGATTAGTGACTCCCTGGACTGGAGGGAGAGGAAATGGGGAGCGACTGCTAATGACTATGGGGTTCCTTTTGGAGATGATAAGAGGTTCTGGAGTTAGCTAGTGGTGATGGTTGCAGAGCCTTCCAAATTCACTAAAATCACTGAATTGTGCTTTTAAAAGGGTGAATTTTATGGTATGTGAATACACTTTTAAATAAAGAAAAAATAAAATTGCTGGACCATTCGGTCATGAGTGGATACCTGACCCAAGCTGGTCAATTAAGTCCCTCCACAAGAGCCTGGACAGAGTGACACAGGGAGGGGGGGCCCAGACTGCCCTGGGGGCAAGGCCTCTGTCCCACTTAGGCCCCTGTCCCACTGTCCTGAGACTTGGGGTCAGGCTGTGTCTGGAGACTTCCCAGCTCCCTCCGTGTGCTCCATCTTAAGCTAGCTGGCAGCCTCAACTGAATACACAGGTGCTAGGCCCAGGTCCTGAGGCCACTTTCTGGGAGAGTCCCAGTAAGACCACCATGTGGGCACACTGAAACTCTGCTATTCCCTGGGAGGTGAAATGGCACAGGTACCTCCCTTTCTCAAGTGGGCCATGGCATAGCAAACCTGTTTTAGGACTGGGAGAGGATCACACCCAGGAAAGACCCAAGGAAGAACAGGTTCCCGGCTCAGGCCCCAGCTGGAGATGAACAGGGCACAGCCTGCCAGCCTCACAGACCCACGACCCAGGAGCAGGCAGAGGCTCTGGGGGGTAGGGGAAGCAGATGGTCCTGCTCCAGCAGCAGGGTCCATTCTCAAGACTCAGTTCTCACAACCCACTTTGTCCCCAAATCAGTACCTTAGAGCAGTTTTGGGGAGGGGCTTAAGTTAGACCCAAGGAGGCGCTTCCATCCTAACAGGAAGGGATCATGAAGCCAGCAGAACTCTTGGGCCTTGGGGACCTTTTGACATAGAGTCACAGAGGGAGTGCTTGGTGATCGCACTTGGAAACACTGGCATGGAGGCTGAGCCACGGTGGGCTCGATGATACGAAGCAAGGTAGGGGGAGGAGGCCCAAGTGGGAAACAGTCTCAGGTCTGGCTGGGGGTGGGGGAGGAGGAGGAGGCTCAGATGGTGCCCTACCCGGGGGCAAGTGTCAGAATGGGTGGAGAGACTGTTGTCTGGGGCCTGGTGTTGGGGTGGGCAGGGAGAAGAGATGTGGGGGAAAGGTGAGGAGGGGCTTCTGGACAGATGGGGCTGGGGCCATTGGAGAAGGTGTCCAGAGTGCAGCTGGAGGTGGGGTGTGAAGCTGGAAGAGGGGTGGTGAGCACACCTGGGGCAGTGGGAGAATCCAGAGGCAGAGAACCCCAACCTGGAGCTGGAGAGGGGGAAGCCTCGGGAGGAGTCTAAGTGAGAGAGCTAGAGAAGCAGAAGGAAACTGAGGCCCCATGTGAGGAAGCTGGGGGAAGAGCTCCAGGGAAGAGGCTAACAGGGGCTTGTGCTGCAGAAACAGAGCAGGGCTGGGTGGGTGCAGCTGTCAGTCCCTCCCTGCTCCCCCTGCACCTCCACGTGGGGCTTCCAGGACCCTCTGCAGCCTCCCACCTCCTGGCCTTGCCCCATGTTCTTCCCTTGGCTTGGAATGCGTTTCTGTCCCACCCTCTTGCAGACTCAGTGGAGGTGACTCCTCCTCTAGGAAGCCTCCCCAGCCCCCATCTCACGTTCACTCACATCACACAGCCATCCAGGGGACACGAGCATTTGTCCCCCAGCTTATCCTACAGGACAGACCTCCCCAGGGTCACCCGATGCCTCCTCCACCCTGCTGTGTTGCTGCAGGAAACTGAAGGTGCTGTGTTCACCGTGACCTTTGCTGAGGGCACTCTGCGTGGAGGGGACGACAGGAAGGGAGATGCAGGATGTTAGCGGGTGTAGACCCGGCTTGTTTCCCTGTTTCTAGAAGCTTAGATATGAAAGGAAAGGGAGGCAAGGAACAGGAGAAGGACACGGAGCTAGAGCCAAGGTTTTCTCTTATTACAGGAGAGACTTGAACCAATTTCCAGGCTAAGGGGAGAGTACCAACAGAGAGGGAGCAATCGACCGCAGAGAAAGAGAGTGTGTGCACAGGGAGTGGAGGGATTAGTGGTGAGAAACTTCCTGAGAGACTGGAGGGAGGAAACCCACATCTTTCGCCTCTCCAGCCACTCACTGACGACCTTATTCCATCACCTCTTCAGGACTCTAGGAGTTGGGTTCTATTACTATTCCTCTTATTAAATGAGGTAACTAAGACACAGAGAGGTTAAGAAATTTGCCCAGTCACATAGCAGGTAAGTGGAAGGACTGAGATTACTTTCCAAACTTTTAAAGTTTTTAAATTTCAGTCAAATGACCAACAGTTAAGATTCAAGGACTCAAGATGAGGGAAGATACACCCAGAAGAAAGAGTGATGCAAAATAAGCAAAACAGATTAACCAAGTCTAAAGGACTGCTTAAATGTCATTGTGGAATATATGCAATTGATTGAAAAGGATTTCTGAAATAGAAAAAAATTATATATGTGTGTGTGTGTGTGTGTGTGTGTGTGTGTGAAAGTCTCTCAGTCGTGTCCGACTCTCTTTGCGACCCCTTGGACTGTAGACTGCCAGGCTCCTCTGTCTATGGAATTCTCCAGGCAAGAAGTGGGTAGCTGTTCCCTGCTCTTGGGGATCTTCCCAAACCAGGGATTGAACCCAGGTCTCCCACATTACAGGCAGATTCTTTACCATCTGAGCCACCAGGGAAGCCCATATATATATACATATATAGTCTGGTTGATTTTTTGCCACCAGGGCATGTGGTATTTTAATTCCCTGACCAGGGATCGAATTTGAAACTCCTGCATTGGAAGCAGGGAGTCCTTATTTAAAATTTATTTATTCAGGCTGGCTGGGTCTTACTTGTGGCTTACAGCATCTTCATTGCACTTCTTAGTTGCCCCACGCATGTGGGATCTAGTGCCCTGACCAGAGATCAATCCTGGGCCCCCTGCATTGGAAGAGCAGAGTCTTAACTGCTAGATTACCAGGGAAGTTCCCTGGAAAGACATGTATAAAGAAGAAAATTAATTATCTGGAGATGAAATTCTACACTATTTCAACAAACCACTTGGTGAGTCAGAGGAAATAAAATGTGCCAAAGATCCTCCCTGATTCAGGGAGGGGGACATTGGAGAAATGTTTCTTTTTTAAAATTAAATAATTATGGCTGCATTGCATTTTCATTGTGGCAAGCAAACTTTCCCTAGTTGCTGCGAGCAGGGACTACATTTGTTGTGGTATACCAGCTTATTGTGGTTTCTCTTGTTGTGGAGCACGGGCTCTAGGTACTCGGGCTTCAGTAGCTGCGTCCATGGGCTTAGTTGCTCCATGGCATGGGGAATATTCCCGGACCAGGGATCAAACCCGTTACCAGGCGAATTCTTATCCACTGTGCCACCAAAGTCCAAGAAATGTCTAATTGTTGATAAAATATAGATTTAAATGCTTTTTATTAATAGTTAATTATAACTATTAGTTTAAAATAAAGGAGGAAACTAGAGGTGAGGGGAAAGAAACAAGAAAACCTGATTCGCGCAGGAAGGAAAGAATTAAAAAAGGAAACAGTGGATCAGTGTATTAACCAGAACACAAAAGAAGACCAAGCATGTGGGTGAACATTATAAATATAAATGAGTTAAATTCCCTTGATAAAGAGCAAAGATTTTCATAAGAAGACACATTCAGTCAGGTAAATGTTGTTTATAGAGACACAGCTAAGACAAACAACCTAGAAGGCTGAGAGTGAAGAAATAGAAAATGAAGACACAAAGAGGGTAGAGTGGCAGGATTAATACTAGGAAAATAAAACCTAAAGTGAAAGACAGTAAATGGAAAATGAGTCCAATTTTTTTGCACTAATTAAAGATACAATCTAGGTAGAACATACAATGAACCACTGTGTTCCTGAAAAAAGAACATCAGCAAACACAGCTAAACTTAAAAATTCACAAAATCATTGTGGAAGACTTTTTACACCTTCCTTTGAACTGTACAAATCAAGTGAACAATTTTTTTAAGTTCAGTAGCGATATGGAGAGTTTGAACCACACAGTTAATAAGTTCTAGTTTATGTAACAGGACTTTGCCATCTGGAAAAGATTACGCAATTAAGTGGCCTTAGGAAACACTGCCCTCTAGAGGTGCTCTGGGTCCTTTCATCTGCTAACCACATCATGAGTCTAGCTCACAGCTGGGGCTTCCCCAGTTCAGTTCAGTCGCTCAGTCGTGTCCGACTCTTTGCGACCCCATGAATCGCAGCACGCCAGGCCTCCCTGTCCATCACCAACTCCCGGAGTTCACTCAGACTCACGTCCATTGAGTCCGTGATGCCATCCAGCCATCTCATCCTCGGTTGTCCCTTTCTCCTCCTGCCCCCAATCCCTCCCAGCATCAAGGTCTTTTCAAATGAGTCAACTCTTCGCATGAGGTGNTTACATATGGTAATATTTAAGTTTCATTGCTACTCTCAATTCTTCCCACCCTCACCTTCCCTTGCTGTGTCCAAAGTCTATTTTGTATATCTGCATATCTATTCCTGACCTGCAAATAGGTTCATCAGTACTATTTTTCTAGATTCCATATATATATGTTAATTTATGATGTTTATTTTTCTCTTTTTGACTTACTTTGAATTTGTTATAATATCGCTTCTGTTTTTATGTTTTGGTTTTTGGTTGCAAGGCATGTGAAATCTTAGCTCCCTGACCAGGGATCAAACCCGCACCCCCCTGCATCAGAAGGGAAAGTCTTAACCACTGGACCACTGGGGAAGTCCTTCCATAGTCATTTTTAAATTAATAATTTTTATCAGACATTTATAGTTTCAAAAGAAATAGTTCTATAAAATTTATAATCTCAAGTCAGAGAATTTGTTCCCAAGAGTTTGGTAGATAAGTGGATTAATATGTGATTCATGCCTGAGATATTTAGAGAGCCAGTGGTGTCTGGAGCACTGTGGTTTGAAAAGTCACTGCTGTCCTGTTGATCAGGCTAAGAAAGAGGAAAACAGTGTTTGGTTGTTTAAGAACCTGTCCAAGAAGCAGAAGGAAGCTGGTGGTGCTGACGACACTTGGGGCAGAGTCCAAGTGATCACCTGGAAAAAAGATAGATTCAAATGTAAAGTGATCCCCACTGATGGGATAGGGGAGGTCTTTGAAGAACCCAGTAAAGTCCCCCATGTAACAAGAAAACTTTCAACCTCTACCAAGCCCAGAGAGGGACAAACATTGCTCACCATAATGGGACCAATTACGTGAGACCTTTCTTACTGACCAGACCTCTTCTTCTCCTCACGCCCCTCTAGTTCTGGCCAACCATGGAGGCATTAGAAACTGTGCTGAGCAAATGGAGGAGCTACAGAGATTTGGATTCTGTTCCTATTGGACATTGATGATTTTTTTTCCCAAGTGCTACTGATTTTCTTGAAAGTACTGTTGCCACGTAGTAGATATTTATCAAATCAATGTTAGTAGAATACTGTGTTATACTTATTTAATTTTAATTACAAAAATTATTAAAAATGAAATGACTCTCCAGGTTCCTACTTTGGATTTGAGCACAGTGGTGAGTGTTCTTTTCATTCCTCAAGTTGAGTATTAAGGCACTAGTTGGTGAGCAACTTTAATTAGCTTTCCTGACCTCTTTATAACCTTAGTCTTGTGTCTTAAGTGATGCTGTCAGTGTGGCCAGGAACATAGTGAAGGATAATAGTGTAATCTAGTGTTCAAAGATTATCAAGCCTTTTCTTCAAATATCTTACCTAGTGGCCCAACAAAGATAAAGGTGAAACTGCTGAGATTCAGACAGGGCAAAGAGAGGAGGAAGGAGCGTTGCTCCCTATAGACTAGTTGAAATACTGGCTCTTCCATTTGCAACTTAGATGACTTTGGATAAGTTACTGAACCTCCCAGATGCAGCTGCCCCATCTGCAAATTCTAGTGTTTATTGTAAGGATTAAATGAGAAATGTATGTGAATCGATTGGCATTTACGAAATATTGAGCAAGTGTTGGCTGTTCCTTCTTTGCTGCTGTTGCTTCCTCCTCCTCTTCCTCTTCTTTTCTCAAATATGGGGGCAAGTTGAATGGTTTTCAGGTTCCTGTTAGAAATTATTACTATAGTCTATTATTCTATGGTTGTGGATATACAGATAGTTTCGCTTCATCCTTCTTTCTGCCTCTGTGTATCTATCTGTGTTTCTATGTATCCGTCTACCTACCTTCCTATCATCTTTCTATAATCTGTATCGTCTGTCTAATCTACTTATATTTTTCATGAAACATATAAAAGTAAGACAGGCATGTGATGTCTCTTTACCTCCGCATTTTTCAGTTTGTATTTTACAAACATGTAATTCTGTTATGTAACCAGAGTATAATTAAACAAAATTAGGAAATTAACATTGAAGCAATATTATTATAATTCACAGACCTTATTGATAATTTGTCAGTTGTTTCAATAATGTCCTTTATAGCAAAAGAAAACCCAAATTACTCTGCATTGTATCTCATTGTCATGTCACAAAAAAAAGAATATGTTGTTGGTGAGGGGTGTTGGGGGGAGGGGGGCTATACTTTGAGACTGTAAATATTCTCATTTGTCCAGCCTATCATCCACTATTTTTATCACACATTGATGATTCTTGCCTGAGCTTACTATTGTTAGGATGTTGTTAAATAGTGATTTTCTAATTCCATCATTTCTTTATATTTATGAATTTCATGGGGTCACAAAGAGTCAGACATGACTGAGCGACTGAACTGAACTTACATTTATTATGTACATCTATGACTTTTTACTATGAGGGTAGCTCTCCATTTCCTTCATTGATTTGTGTCAATGTGGACTCTTATAGTCATATTTTATTCAATCAGTTACAGTCCTTTATTATCATGATTTATTTTTGATGTTCAAATTATCCATATTTGACTAGTGAGAATAGTCTCAAAATATCCCCTGTATATTTTTTGATATGTCCTCGTCACCC
>SJXQ01007797.1:388433-405992 GCA_006408695.1 Aepyceros melampus
ATAAGAGACAGCCCCCACCCGCCTGCCCTGCCCCACCACTGCACCTGCACTACCCCTGCCCATAGGCCTGATTTGAACTATTTTTCCAAGGAGCCCTGGTTCCATTAAGTCGAGAATGATATTTAAGAACCAAGATCTGAGCACTGGATTGTGGTCATAATTGCAAACTTTTAAAACCATTAGTTTATTCTGCAAGTGATTATTTTAACCAGCGTAGTACATGTTATACTATTTTTTCCTGACTTCATGTTATTTATTTCTCTGCTTTTGGCCTTGGTGTTAACTATGTGTATTTGCTCACTCAGGAAGCATTGCTTACTTAGTCTGCATTTTTGGGAAGACTTTAATTGTTCCCAACTTTGGGGAGTTCAAAGATAACTGGGTTTTGTTTGATATCTTTTTTACTTGGATTCCTTTTATTTATTTATTTATTTTTGTTTCATTGATCTCTATTAAATAAAGATGTAGACTGTACTTAACTGAGTACTTTTCTCTTGGCAGTGGAACAAGGCTAAAGGTGATTCTTGTTAATTTGTTACTCACTTGAGTTATCCCTTTATCTGGGTTTGATTTGAGTTGATGTTTAGTCTCTGTAAAGAGGTCAGTACTGGACATTTTTGTGTTCTTTGCCTAAAATGTCCCTTCTGAGGCTGACGTAGTGCTGCTATTTGGAGTGTGGGAATCTAGCTATAGGGAATTGGTTTTATGTGAGAGCCTGGCTGCACTTTTATTTTCTTTTCTCCTCATGTTTGATATACTCATGTTTTATGTTTCAGTCATTTAAAATTTGATTTTTCTCCGGAAAATGAAAAGTATATAAAAATGGTGATTCTCTTTATTCTTTAGTAATTTTATGGGGCATCTGCCAGAATGTGAGCTGCCTTCTTCTTGTACAAAATAATGAGTCTTGGGATATAGATGTAACTCCTGGTAGTTTCTTTTGAATAGATTCCATGAAAATATATTCAAATTCTTAATCTGAGGGCAGATTCTGCAATTTATTTTCATTATATCAGTGATTCTTAATAGTTTTTTCCCCTCCCTATTTGAATAAGTCTTCTGAGATTTAGGATAATTGTGTGTTTGTGTATAACTTATATGATTGTGGGTGTAGTTAAAGTCATTTTTAACAGGATGTATTTGCATGATCATTAAAGCTTTTGCAATTGTGGACTTTATTTGGGTGATGAAAATTTGAAGACTTTTTACTTCTTTTCCATTAAAAACATACTCTACATTGAGGCAAGGTAGTATCTTGACACCCAGTTACCCCTAACTCTTGTCTGTCCTATAAAAAACATTTGTTTTGATGGTTTATGTGAAGAATATCATAGGCATGCATGAAATAGTATAAAATACAAAAATATGTTTCAGTCAAATGAGTGTTTATTAAGTTTCTACTGTTTGCTTAGTGTTATTTAACTGCTACTGCTAAGTCACTTCAGTCGTGTCCGACTCTGTGTGACCCCATAGATGGAAGCCCACCAGGCTCCCCCATCCCTGGGATTCTCCAGGCAAGAACACTGGAGTGGGTTGCCATTTCCTTCTCCAATGCATGGAAATGAAAAGTGAAAGGGCAGTCGCTCAGTCGTGTCCGACTCTTAGCGACCCCATGGACTGCAGCCGACCAGGCTCCTCGGTCCATGGGATTTTCCAGGCAAGAGTACTGGAGTGGGGTGCCATTGCCTTCTCCAGTTATTTAACTAGTTGGGGAAAAATGAAATCTATGTATAAGAAGCAATTGTCAAAATGTATTTATATATATTAGTATCATCAAATTGACTATCATAAAAGTGGTAATTCTATAGTAAAGACAGCTATCACTATCATCAGTAAAAACTTTTTTGCTTAGTGTGCTTTTTTTCCTGCATTATAGTAATGCTGCTTAATTTACAAATTTACTTGCCTTTTCTGACTGCTAACATATACTTATTAGTATTTCAGATGTTTTAGTTGCTATTCAATTAATCAACCAATTTTGCTGCCTCTCAGTGGTAGACATTAAGGGATCTAAATTTCATAGGTTATTTGAAATTGAGGTAACAAACCATATTAATCGAATTTTTGGTCTTTGAAAATGTATGAGCTATTAATACTCATGGAAATATGTTGTAAAAGTGGTTACATAGTAATGAGTATCAAGACTTTAATACCTATAGAATCATAGCAAGTACTTCTGCGACCTTGGGTAAGGTATTTAATCTCTCAAAACCTCATTTTTCTAGGTAGTAATTCAAATAGGATAATACAATTTACCTCATGAATTCTTCAAAGACGTAAATCAGATGACACATACAAAGCACCAGCACAATTCCTGGAACATAGCAAGTATTCGGTACATGTTAACTATTATCATTATTGTCACCGTCCTAAATTGCCACTGTTGCTTTAAGGAGTCCTTGGTTAAGTATTAGTTTTGATTGGCTGGCATATTTGCAGGGAAGTCTCTTGCTCTTTTGAGATTTATAGGAATCTCAGTGGAATCCTGCTGAGGTTAGTTTTGTAATCTTGCATGTAGAAAGGTACATATCTTACAGTCAGAAATGCTGTTTCATGACCTGAGGGAAAAAGAACAACAAAAAAAATCCACCAAAATGGTGTAACCTTGAAATCTAAATTGTTATGCATGTGACAGAAGGACAAACCCTATTAAGTGGAAGGTATAATTATGGGAAATCTTTCAAATTAATAGGAAGATTTTTTTAAAATGCCAATAGAAAAGTTGAGTGAAACCCATAAGAATATAAAACTTTGGCACATTTACTAAACGTCTCATTTAATTCTCACAGTGGAGGAAAAAGGTATGACAAGGAAGATGTCCAAAAAGCAAAGCACACAAATTAATAAACAAAAACAAAAACATTGAGACTGGCTCTGGAGTTTTTTCTGAGTTAATCCTATCAAGTTGAATTTAGAAAGTGGCTAACTAGAGTCTTCAGACATCCTGTTTAGATGAAAGAAAAACAGATGGCACAAGTGTGGAGGTGGTGCAGCTGCTGGGGTCATAGCGAGAACATGAGAACAAACTAGATGCCCATCGACAGATGAATGGATAAAAAGGTTATGGTACACATGCACAATGGAATATTACTCCGCCATAGAAAGGAATGCATTTGAATCAGATCTAATGAGGTGGATGAACCTAAGGCTATTATACAGAGTGAAGTAGGTCAGAAAGAAAAGAGAAATATCATATCAGTTCAGTTCAGTTGCTCAGTCGTGTCTGACTCTCTGTGACCTCATGGACTGCAGCATGCCAGGGCTCCCTGTCCATTGCCAACTCCGGAGTTTACTTGAACTCATGTCCATTGAGTCGGTAATGCCATCCAACCATCTCATCCTCTGTCGTCGCCTTTTCCTTACGCCTTCAATCTTTACCAGCATCACAGTCTTTTCTAATGAGTCAGATCTTTGCATCAGGTGGCCAAAGTATTGGAGTTTCAGCTTCAACATCAGTCCTTCCAATGAACACTCAGGACTGATCTCCTTTAGGATGGACTGGTTGGATATCTGTGCAGTCCAAGGGACTCTCATGAGTCTTCTCCAACAAACAGTTCAAAAGCATCAATTCTTCGGTGCTCAGCTTTCTTTGTAGTCCGACTCTTACCTCCATACATGACTACTGGAAAACCATAGCTGTGACTAGATGGACCTTTGTTGGCAAAGTAATGTCTCTGCTTTTTAGTATGCTGTCTAGGTTGGTCATAACTTTTCTTCCAAGGAGCCAGCATCTTTTAATTTCTTGGCTGCAGTCACCATCTGCAGTGATTTTGGAGCCCCCCAAAATAAAGCCTGTCACTGTTTCCCCATCTATTTGCCATGAAGTGATGGTACTGGATGCAATGATCTTAGTTTTCTGAATGCTGAGTGTTAAGTCAACTTTTCACTCTCCTCTTTCACTTTCATCAAGAAACTCTTCAGTTCTTCTTTACTTTCTGCCATAAGGGTGGTATCATCTGCATATCTGAGGTTATTGATATTTCTCCCGGTAATCTTGATACCAGTTTGTGCTTCCTCCAACCCAGCGTTTCTCATGATGTACTACTCTGCATATAAGTTAAACAAGCTGGGTCACAATATACAGCCTTGATGTACTCCTTTCTTGATTAGGAACCAGTCTGTTGTTCCATGTCCAGTTCTAACTGTTGCTTCCTGACCTGCATACAGATTTCTCAAGAGGCAGGTCTGGTGGTCTGATGTTCCCATCTCTTTAAGAATTTTCCTGAGTTTGTTGTGGTCCACACAATGAAAATCTTTGGCATAGCCAATAAAGCACAAGTAGATGTTTTTCTGGAACTCTCTTGCTTTTTGATGATCCAGTGGATGTTGGCAATTTGATCTCTAGTTCCTCTGCCTGTCTGGAAGTTCACGGTTCAGGTACTGTTGAAGTCCGGCTTGGAGAATTTTGAGCATTACTTTACTAGTGTGTGAGATGAGTGCAGTTGTGCGGTAGTTTGAGCATTCTTTGGCATTGCCATTCTTTGGGATTGGAATGAAAATTGCCCTTTTCCAGTCCTATGGCCACTGCTGAGTTTTCTACATTTGCTGGCATATTGAGTGCAGCACTTTCACAGCATCATCTTTTAGGATTTGATACCTCAACTGGAATTCCATCACCTCCACTAGCTTTGTTCATAGTGATGCTTCCTAAGGCCCATTTGACTTCACATTCCAAGATGTCTGGCTCTAGGTGAGTGATCACACCATCGTGATTATCTGGGTCGTGAAGATCTTTTTTGTATAGTTCTGTGTATTCTTGCCACCTCTTCTTAATATCTTCTGCTTCTATTAGGCCCAGACCATTTCTGTCCTTTATCGAGCCCATCTTTGCATGAAATGTTCTCTTGGTATCTCTAATTTTCCTGGAGAGATCTCTACTCTTTCCCATTCTATTATTTTCCTCTATTACTATGCATCAATTGCTGAGGAAGGCTTTCTTATCCCTCCTTGCTATTCTTTGGAACTCTGCACTCAAATGGGTATATCTTTCCTTTTTTCCTTTGCCTTTCACTTCTCTTCTTTTCACAGCTATTTGCAAGGCCTCTGCAGACAACCATTTTGCCTTTTTGCATTTCTTTTTCTTGGGTGGTCTTGATCCCTGCCTCCTGTACAATGTCAGGAACCTCTGCATAGTTCTTCAGACACTCTGTCTATCAGATCTTCTCCATTGAATCTATTTCTCACTTCCATTGTATAATGGTAAGGGATTTGATTTAGATCATACCTGAATGGTCTAGTGGTTTTCCCTACTTTCTTTAATTCCAGTCTGAATTTGGCAATGGGGAGTTCATGATCTGAGCCACAGTCAGCTCCCCATCTAGATTTTGCCACTGTATAGAGCTTCTCCATCTGTGGCTGCAAAGAATATAATCAGTCTGATTTTGGTATTGACCATCTGGTGATGTCCATGTGTAGAGTCTTCTCTTTTGTTGGAAGAGGGTGTATTGCTATGACCAGTGCGTTCTCTTGGTAAAACTCTATTAGCCTTTGCCCTACTTCATTCCAAGGCCAAAAGTTACCTGTTACTCCAGGTATTTCTTAACTTCCTACTCTTACATTTTCCTGTCCCCTATAATGAAAAGGATATCTTTTTCTGGGTGTTAGTTCTAGAAGGTCTTGTAGGTCTTCATAGAATTATTCAACTTCAGTTTCTTCAGCATTACTGGTCAGGTCATAGACTTTGATTGCTGTGATACTGAATGGTTTGCCTTGGAAACAGAGATCATTCTGTCGTTTTTGAGATTGCATCCAAGTACTGCATTTCAGACTCTTATTAACTATGATGGCTATTTTATTTCTTCTAAGGGATTCTTTTCACAGTAGTAGATATAATGGTCATCTGAGTTAAATTCACCCATTCCAGTCCATTTTAGTTCACTGATTCCTAAAATGTTGTTGTTCACTCTTGCCATCTCCTGTTTGACCACTTCCTCTTTGCCTTGATTCGTGGAACTACATTCCAGGTTCCTATGCAGTATTGTTCTTTACAGCATCAGATTTGACTTCCATCACCCATCACATCCACAACTGGGTGTTGTTTTTGCTTTGGCTTCATCTCTTCATTTTTTCTGGAGTTATTTTTCCACTAATCTCCAATAGCATATTAGGCACCTGCCAACCTGGGGAGTTCATCTTTCAGTGTCCTATCTTTTCATCTTTTCATACTGTTCTTGGGGTTCTCAAGGCAATAATACTGAAGTGGTTTGCCATTCTCTTTCCAGATATAAATATCACATACTAACACATATATACGGAATCTGGAAAAATGGTACTGAAGAATTTATTTGCAGAGTAGCAGTGGAGAAGCAGACATAGAGAATAAACTTATATACATGGGGAGAGGGAAGTAGGGGTGAGATGTACGGAGAGAGTAATATGGAAACTTATATTACCATATATAAAATGGATAGTCAATGGGAATTTGCTGTATGTCTCAGGAAACTCAAACAGGGGCTCCATCAACCTAGAGGGGTGGGATGGGGAAGGAGATGGGAAGGAGGTTCAAAAGGGTGAGGATATATTTATACCTATGGCTGATTCATGTTGAGGTTTGACAGAAAGCAACAAAATTCTGTAAAGCATTTATCCTTCAATTAAAAAGTTAATAAATTAAAAAAAGTTCTGATGGGGAAACTGAAAACCTGAGTGTTAATTCTTGTGTGCTGTTGGTTGGCTTTATGACTTTAGATAAGTCACTTAACCTTTCAGAGCCTCAGTTTTCTTATCTATAAAGCAAGAGTTTTTGCCCGTTTCATTCAACTCTAATATACCTTGGTGTACTTTTATGAGAAATATGCATGTAATTCTTAAACATATCTTTTTGGCATTTTATTGTGGAAAATCTTAAAGTTACGTAAAAGTATAGAGACTATTATAATGGCTCTTGAAGTACACATTACTCAGGTTAATAGTGATTAATTCACAGACCATCTTATTTTGTCTCCAATCCTACTTATTCTCTCTTCCCCTGATCACTTAAAAGCAAATCTCAGACGTTAAATTATTTTATTTCTAAATATTTCAAAATATGCCTAAAATAAAAGGACTGCTTTTAAAGCATAAACACCCAATGTCATCACATGTAAATTAAACCAACCCTATAATTACTTAATGGGCTTCCCTGGTGGCTCAGACAGTAAAGAATCTGCCTACAATGTGGAAGACCTGGGTTCAATCTGTGGGTTGGGAAGATCCCCTAGAGAAAGGAATGGCAATCCACTCCAGTATACTCGCCTGGATAATCCCATAGACAGAGAGGCCTGGCGACTACAGTCTATGGGGACACAAAGAGTCGGACATGACTGAGTGACTAACACTAACTAACTATAATTACTTAATAACATCAAGATATTCAATTGGTGTTCAGGTTTTCCAGTTCTGTCTCTCTGTTTTAGTTTGTTAATTTGAATTGGGATACAAATAAAGTCTAACTATTGCGGTTGATTAATATGTCCCCTGCTGCTGCTCCTGCTAAGTCGCTTCAGTCGTATCTGACTCTCTGCGACCCCAGAGATGGCAGCCCACCAGGCTCCCCTGTCCCTGGGATTCTCCAGGCAAGAACACTGGAGTGGGTTGCTATTTCCTTTTCCAATGCACGAAAGTGAAAAGTGAAAGTGAAGTCGCTCAGTTGTGTCTGACTCTTAGTGACCCCATGAACTGCAGCCCACCAGGCTCCTCCATCCATGGCAAGAGGACTGGAGTGGGTTGCCATTGCCTTCTCCAATATGTCCCCAACATCTCCTTTAATTTATAGTTCTTTCTCAGTCTCTTGTTTCTTACAGTTTATTTGTTTAAAAAAAAACCAGTTTATTTGTTCTGTTGGTAGGTTGAATTTTGCTGATTGCACTCCTATGTTGTTTAATTTTTATGTTGTTATTATTTCCAAATTGACATATCTATAGGTTTGCTCAAATTTTGGTTTGATTTGCTTTTTTTTTGGATTGCAATATGTCATAGAAGGTGGTTTGTAGTTCCACTTGGAGGCACGTATGGGTCGGCCCTGGCTCTTTTTTTGGTATCAGCAGCCACCGATGATGATTGCCTAGGTCTGTTGATCCATTGCGTGGCTGTGTGTGTGTCTAACTCTTTGTGACTCCATGGACTGTAGCCCACCAGGCTTGTCTGTCCATGGGATTTCCCAGGCAAGAATACTGGAATAGATTGCCATTTCCTACACTAGGGGATCTTCCCAACCCAAGGGTGGAATCAGCATCTCTTGAGTCTCCTGTAGGCAGATTCTTTACCATTTTGCCATATGGAAAGCCCCTTGGGAGTTGCAAAATGATGATATCCTAATCTTGCTGTTCCTTCTTTGTATATTGATTGGAGTACTTCCATAAAAATAATGTTCCCCTCATCAACTATTTGATTATCCTGAGATAGAGCTCACTAAGTAAGGCAGGATGGCTGTAAATTCTATTTACCAATGATCATAATAATGAATTTATTCCTTAGTATCTTCCAAGGGTGACTGATGGTTAAAAAAATATTATGAACTCACAGAATTTAACATATTTGATGTGCTTTCAGTCCACTGAAGCTCTTATCCTTATTGATTCTCAAAATGATCTCATCTTTGGTTAGTGGGGGGCTTTTCAAGTTGGCTTGTGCATACTTTTGACATGACTAATAGTCTGATAGCTTCTTTGATTTCTGATATAATAAGATACGGGCTTCCCTGGTGGCACAGTGGTAAAGACTCTGACTGCCAGTGCAGAAGATACAGGTTCAATCCCTGGATTGGGAAGATCCCCTGGAGGAGGAAATGGCAGGCTACTCCAGTATTCTTGCCTTGGGAAATCCCATGGATAGAGGAGCCAGGCGGGCAACAGCCCACATGGTCTCAAAAGAGTCAGACACGAGTTAGTGACTAAACAACAACATAAGATATTCTAGGTGAACTTTGTACTTTTCCTGCCCTGTTTTGGAATCAACCATTTGCCTAAGAATCTTAATTTCTTTTAGTGGAAAATGGCATTTAGAGACCACAGTCTAGATACTAGGGATGCTCTTTGCTTCTGGGTTAGTCTTTGCTTGTAGGCCTTTTTAGTGTTCCAGTGCACAGATAAGAAAATAAATATTTTTTAAAAAATAAAATGCATCGAATGTATAATCTTTTAATTTAGAAATAATTTACACACCAGAAAATGAGCTAAGAAAAGAAGTCTTTTGTACATTGTACAAAGGAAGACATTTGTACACACTTTAAAGGATTCCCTTATTTATTGTAGAATATTTTATTGCTTCTGTTATTTCAAGTAAGCAACCTGTTTTTGGAGTTTCTATAGCTGTTGGAATGATACTGACTTTATTTTTTTTTTTTTATTTTTATTTTTTTCATAGTTACAACTCTCTTCACATTTGTATGTTGGGTCTCCAAGCTCTCTAGGTGTGGGCTTCGCGTATGAAAAGTTGAGAGACCCACACTATGGACCTGTAGTGGCTCTATGATTTGGCTGACGATTACAATCCCTCCATAATAATCGCCCCCATGCGCGCTTGTTTGTATTCCCCACGACAGGCCGGAAACCCAAGATTTTTCTTTTTCTGCTGCCTCTCGATTAAATGATCTTAATTTGTGCATAGTTACAACTCTCTTCACATTTGTATGTTGGGTCTCCAAGCTCTCTAGGTGTGGGCTTCGCGTATGAAAAGTTGAGGAGGTCTCGATTACCTACCTCCCAACGCCGAAAGGCCGGCCCATCATTGGAGGTCACACAATCCCACGACTTACAAAAATAATCTTGTATACCCCCACAAGTTTTCCAGTTACTCCTCTAGTGGCCCGGACATGCCCAAAACAGCTGCGCCCGGATGTGGCCCCTCGCCCAAGTTACTCCCAGCACTGGCTTGGGGTCAAAATACAGATCTGGCCACCAGGTGTTCGGAGAATGTACTTCTGTGGTTGAGTTGAGCACCTTGCGTGTCAGCCCGTTTTTGAAGTTTCCAGGTGATTTTGACTGGCTGATGTGGGTTGACATTAGTGGCTCCAGAGTTGAGAAGAATGGTCATCCATCGGATGGTCAAGATGATTTGTTTGGATCCTGTCGGCAGCTGAGCTTCAGCTTAAGGGGGTCGGAGGGGTGCAGGGTCGCCTCCCATTCTTTTCAGGCGTATTCTTGTTCTGCTAGGGTGGCTCGGCGCACGTGATTGCAATGCACCCAAGGCCCAAAACTGTTGACCTTTAGGGCGGTGGGGGTGGTAAGAACAACAACATAGGGACCCCTCCATCTAGGTTCTAGCGCCCTGGTCTGGTGTCTCTTAACCCATACCCAATCTCCTGGACCAATATCACGTGAGGGGATTGTCCCTTTATTTTGACCTTCATGTATTTCTCGGATCAATCTCCAAACATGGGTGTGTACCTTGCCTAATGCCATTAGGGCCTCTTGAAATTGCCCTAAAGAGGAGGAGGTTGTTTCTTTCCCTCAAAAATTGGACACACGGGAGGGGGTCTCCCATACATAACTTCAAAAGGGGTCAAATTAAGTTTGTAGGGGGTATTACGCGCACGGAAGAGGGCAAAGGGGAGGAGAGTCACCCAGTCCCTGCCAGTCTCTATTGCCAATTTTGACAAAGTTTCTTTTAGGGTCCGATTCATTTTCTCAACTTGTCTTGAGTTCTGGGGGCTGTATTCACAATGTAACTTCCATTTGGTCCCCAGGGCTAAGGCAAGTCCCTGAACAATCTGGCTCACAAAAGCAGGCCCATTATCAGAGCCAATGGTCACCGGCAGACCAAACCTAGGAACTATTTCTTCTAAAATCTTTTTAGCCACTATCATAGCTGTTTCTCTCTTGGTAGGAAAAGCTTCCACCACCCTAAGAAAGTATCCATCAAAACTAGCAAATAGCGGTATCCATACTTGCCTGGCCTTACCTCTGTAAAGTCTATCTCCCAATGCTGCTCTGGTCTTTCTCCCCGGTACCTCGTTCCCGCATGCTGTCTTTTTCCTGGCCTCATCTGCTGGCATGCCTTACAGGCATGGACTATGTCTCATACAGTTGCTTGATGCCGAGGGAACCACAGACGCGTGGTTTGGAGGAGCATCAAGGTCTTTTTCTCTCCCAGGTTGAGTGGTTAAGTGCAAATGTTCACAGAGGTGTCGACCCAAGTGGGCGGGAAGCATCAAGTAGTCGTTTGGGTCTTGATACCATCCATCTTTACCCTCTCGAAGGTCGGTGTTTTCTCGAATCCAGGCAAGATCAGATGATGAATACTCAGGGACCGGGGGTAAGGTTCCCATACCTGGAGGTGGAAGTCCAATTGCCAGTATGGGGGCAATATAGTCTTTATCAGCTGCTTTTTGAGCTGCTGTGTCGGTGGCACGGTTGCCCCGTGCTCTGGGGTCTTCTCCTTTCTGATGTCCAGGAACATGCACTATTGACACTGCCCGAGGCATTTGGACAGCCTCCAAGAGCCTACGGACTCAGGCAGATTTTTGACTTCTTTTCCTTCAGCTGTCAAAAACCCCCGTTCTCTATATATTGGGCCCTGAATGTGTACTGTGCCAAAAGCATACCGGCTGTCGGTGAAAATGGTTATTCTCTTTCCTTTGGCTCTCTCTAGGGCCTGTATCAAGGCAATCAATTCCACCTTTTGTGCAGAGGTGTCTGGGGGAAGGGCTTCAGCCCATATTGTCTTCCCAGAGTCATCAACTATTGCGGCCCCTGCCCTCCTCTGTCCATCTTTTATATAACTGCTCCCATCTGTAAACCATATCAGCTCACTGTTATCTAGAGGCATATCTGTCAGGTCTTTTCGTACTGCCGTCACCTCGGCCAGTATCTCACCACAATCATGAAGGGGGCCATCTCCCTCCAGATTGGGCAAAAGAGTAGCCAGGTTTAGGAAGCAAGGCGTCTGGAAATGTATCTGCGGAGTGTCAAGCAGCAAAGCCTGATAGTGTGTCAAGCGGGCATTTGAAATCCACTTACCCGGTGGCTGCTTCAAAACTCCTTCGATGGCATGGGGAGTGTAGACCAGGAGTCGCTGCCCATAAGTCAGTTTATCAGCATCATGGACCAAGAGGGCAGTGGTGGCAATAATCCGAAGGCAAGGTGGCCATCCGGCGGCTACCGGATCCAGTCGTCTGGAGAGGTAGGCCACTGGTCGCCTCCATGGCTCCCATTTCTGTGTTAATACCCCTTTTCCTACTCTCCGTTTTTCATCTACGAACAATTGGAAAGGTTTAGACGGATCAGGGAGAGCAAGGGCAGGGGCCTCCAACAGGGCTCACCTGAGCTCTTGGAAAGCCTTTTTCATCGGTTCAGTCCATCTCCAGTCCTTGTTTTCTCTGCTCCCTTCATATAGTGGCCTGGCCTTTTCCGTGAACCCCAAGATCCATAACCGGCAATACCCTACAGTCCCCAGGAATTCTCTCACCTGTCTAGGATTTACAGGTTCCGGAATCTGCAATATTGTCTCTTTCATGGCTTGCGTTAGCCATCTTGACCTATTTTTATCTTATACCCTAGGTACACGACCTCCTCCTTGGCAATCTGGGCCTTTTTGGCACTGGCCCTGTATCCCAAAGTCCCCAAAGTTTGGAGGAGGTCACCTGTCGCCTCTCGGCAAGCTTTCTCCATAGTTGCTGCTGGCATAAGGTCATCAACATATTGTAATAAAACAATGGTGGGGTGATCAACCCGATACTCACGGAGGTCTTCACCTAGAGCCTCATTAAAAAGCGTGGGCGAATTTTTGAAACCCTGTGGTAGCCGAGTCCAAGTCAGTTGTCTGGGGGTCTGACTGCCCTCTTCTAGCCATTCGAATGCGAAGATTTCTTGGCTCGTGGGGGCCAGGGGTAAACTGAAAAAGGCATGTTTCAAGTCCAAGACAGTATACCAAACATAATCTGGGGGCAGGCTGCTTAGTAGAGTTACAAGGATTAGGAACTGTGGGATGAATATCACTCACCCATTTGTTGACTTCTCGTAAATCTTGGACCAGTCTAAAGTCAGTTCCCCAGGGCTTTTTCACGGGCAACAAAGGAGTGTTCCATGGGGACCGTCACCTTTTCAGGATTCCTGCCTTTAGGAGGCACTGTATGTGTGGCGTAATTCCTTGTCAGGCCTCTTGACTCATAGGGTACTGTCTCACCCTCACAGGAAAAGCATTGGCCCTCAGTTCAACAACAATAGGAGGCCTTTGTTTGGCTAGCCCCATTCCGGCTGTCTCTGCCCAGGCCAGGGGGTATTTCTGAACCCACGGTTGTACATCGGCGTTTATCGTCACTGGGGTCTCTGGCAAGTACAGTCTATATTCATCCCTTAATGCTAGAGATAGTACTTGAAGAGGGTGCCCGGTCCCATCTAGGACTGACACCTGCCCGTGGTCGAAATGAATTTGGGCATTGACCTTAGATCGCAAGTCTCTTCCCAGCAGGGGTGCTGGACATTCGGGTATCACAAGAAAGGAGTGAGTCACCTGTTGGGCCCCCAAATTCACATGCCGTTTTGTGGTCCATCCAATCGTTTAGTCCCGGTGGCCCCCTGTACCCAGCTAGTTTTCTTAGACATAGGTCCATCTTTTTGGTTAAGGACTTCCTTGGTGGCTCAGACGGTTAAGCGTCTGTCTACAATCCGCGAGACCCGGCTTCAATCCCTGGGTCGGGAAGATCCCCTAAAGAAGGAAATGGCAATCCACTCCAGTACTATTGCCTGGAAAATCCCATGGACAGAGGAGCCTGGTAGGCTACATGTAGTCCATGGGGTCGCAAAGAGTCGGACACGACTGAGCGACTTCACTTCACTTTTTTGGTTAAGGACTAAGTACTGGGCTCCTGTATCCACCATGAAGCCAACCGGTTTCCCCTCCACATTTGTAGTTACCCAGGACGCGGGGAGGGGTGCCGAGCCCTGACTCCCCTAATTGCTATCCTCTCCTGCATAGAGGATATGGTTCCCTGAGGAAGACGTTGTGGGTCTCTCTTGCATGGGGGGTCTGGGCCTCTCTTTTAGATCTTTCTTGAGGCTTTTATCTTTCCAGTGTCCAAATTCTTTACAGAGTGCACACTGATCTCTTTTAAGCCCCCACCTTGCTGCTCTCTCTTCACCTTTTGAGTCTACTTTCTTGGTCCTCTGAAATTTATTCCCTTGTCCTATTCCTGCAAAGAGTATCTGGGCCAGCTCCTTTTGATTTTTACGATTTTCCTCAGCCCTAAATTCCCTTTCCTCACGCCTGACACGTTCCTCTCTCTCTTCCGGAGTCTCTCTGTGATTAAAAACTCTCTCTGCTGCTCTCACTAGGTCTTGGAGGGACTGTTCACCCAACCTCTCTTATCTTTTGTAGCTTTCTCCTAATGTCGGGGGCTGCTTGGTTTACAGATGCTAGCATAACTGCTGCTCGCGACTCATCAGCTTGAGGGTCCATAGGGGTGTACTGTCTAAAGGCTTCCATTATCCTTTCAAGGAAAGCTGCCGGGCTCTCATTTGGCTCTTGCCTAACTGAATTTATTTTAGCCAAATTCGTTGGCCTTCTGGCGGCCGCTTTAGGCCGGCCATAAGTCTGGCGGTACACCCGGAGACGCTCCCTACCTTCAGCGCGCTCTAAGTCCCAGCTGGGTCGCACCAAAGGAAAACCCTCATCAATAAGGTTAGGCTGTATCGTGGGCCTCCCATCCACCCCGGGTACATTCTTCCGTACTTCTGATAAAATCCGTTCGCGTTCCTCCGTAGTAAAGAGCACCTGCAACAATTGCTGACAATCATCCCAAGTGGGGTAATGAGTGAAAAGGATAGACTCTAAAAGATCAATAAGACCCTGAGGTTTTTTCAGAAAACGAGGGGGTCTGGGTTTTCCAGTTGCAAAGGTCACTAGTGGAGAAAGGCCCAGCTGTGGCTGGGAAAGGCCCTGGATTTACCTGGAATCCAAGGATCCTCGTCAGGGCATCAAGGCCCCTTTGAAAGACGCTAACCTCAAGGTCTCCAGCCGGGTCACCGACGGTCCTGAAAGTCAGAAAGAGCCCATGCTCTATCCTGCAAGACGTATCCAGACCCTTCCACGTTGGGGGCACCCTAAAGCCTCAGTCTTGCAATATAATCAGACTGCACGTGCAGTTTTCATACGAGGTGTCAGAAATTAAAGCAATTCATCACAGGCTCGGAACTGGATTCGGGAAGCCAGGCCCAGTCCAGTCTTACCTCTGGGAAGCAGAAACAATTCGGACTTCCGACGGAACTGGGGCGAACGGGAGGCAGAAGGGCATAGAGAGCTAAAGACCAACGTGGGCACTCGGGCTGAGGGTGGAGCCCGGAGGCCAGGTTGGCCGAGTTTGGGCCACCTCCCCAGGCTCCGCCGGGCCAGGGTTCCGCCCTCCAAAATGCAGTACTGGGAACTTAAGAGTGACGTCCACCACCTCGTGCTTGATCCTAAAAGACCGCGGGCTCGTGCGACTCAAGCATTTATAGAAACGGTCCCAACTCTGCGATTGGGCAATCCCGGAGGAAGTATCCGCCCCCGTCACCGCTCATACGTTCTTCTTTCTACACTTCTTGTCTCCACCAACCGAGCCCGGCATCTTTTTCGGGAGCGGGCTCCAGCACCCGACCCTTAAGCCCCACCCTTTTGCAGAGGCCATTGAACCTAGCTGTGACTGACGGATATACTCAACAAATCAGAGCCCGACCTGCAACATAGAGTGATTCCGAAGCCACCAATCCATCCCTGCGACGTCAGAGCCGCCGGAAGTCGTAGTTCCTGAAGAGCCGAGGGGAAGGCGGCCGCCTGGGGCCGCGAGAGCCGGGGAACTACAATTCCCGGCGGGCAGCGCGCCAGCGCGCTTCCGGCTCGAGCGGCCCGTCCCTTCCCCGGCCAGCGGCCGAGGGGCCACGATGAGGCGAGAGGGTGGTGCTCCTGTTCTCGAGCGTCCACGGGCGGGTGAGTGTCCGCGCGGCGTGCCCGGCCCGGGGCTCGCGCCTTCGGTCCGTGCGGTGGAGCGAGGGGCCCGGCGTTTGGAGCCCCGGGAAGGGTTCGGGCCTGGGGGGCGGGGCTCCGGCGCGCCGGGGTTTCCCTCGTCCGTGCGTTTGTCTGTCTGTCAGCTGGGCCATCGCTTGCTCCTCTCCTCCATTCTTTTCTTTATTCGCTCCTTCTTTCTCCGTTTACGGTTCGCCGCCGGGTGCCCAGCACTGTCACAGGCGCGGGGACACTGCGGAGAGCGAGACCTCAGTTCTCCTTTACTCTTCTCGAGGAGAATTTTTCAGCCTCGCCCCTCTTGGCACTTCGTGCCCATCGTCATTGCCCGCTGTGCCTTGTAGTGTGTTGATCACTATCCCTGGGCTCCACCCACCAGATGCCAGTAGCCTCCCTCGCCCCCGGTGTGACAACCAAAAATTTCTCCAGCTATTTCCAAGCGTCCCCCCTTTTCAGAACCGGTGACTGGGGGTCCCCCCCACAATACACAGACATAGTCATGAGGATCTGTGACAGGTGCTATGAAAAATGGAAAGAAGCAGGGCGTTGAGAAAGAGACAGGCCTGAGGAGGGGCACCTCCAGCAAGCAGCCTGTCCTGGGAAGTTGCTGGAAAAGCATGCTGGGAGAGCAAAAGGACTGCAAAGGCCCAGGATGAGAAAGCTCAGAGGATGCCAGCAGGTTCTGGCGATGGGGTGAGAGGTGAAGTGGTAAGGCCAGGCCAGAGTGCAGGATGGAGGCTGCGTGGTACTCACAAGGGAGGCTGTTGGGGAACTCGAGCACAGGAGAGCAGACGTCAGGTCTGTCTAGTCAAGCACCTCTGGTTGTGTGCAGAGGATGGACTGCTGGCTTCACTGGGGAAGGAGAGCGTGAGGAGGCTGGATTGTGTGCCGGGGCTGAGGGCGGGGGGCGTTCCTCTTCTAATCCTCACTTGGGTTTGGCTGCCCGGGCCAGGTTGTCTTGAGCCAGGTCAGGACGGTCAGCTGGGGCTGAGTCTGGGGTCCTGCTCTTGCAGGGGGAGGGTTTCCACCCCACTGTGCTATGTCCCTTGCTTAGAGCTTTGTGCTGCTCATCAGTGTCCCCTTCTCCCATCCCTCAGACCTCTCCTCATCTACAGGCAGGCCCCCTCTCCTGGGGGCTGTCCACCCCCAGCCTTTGGCAAGCGTATGGCATCTCTCTTCCACATTTCTTTTCTTTGGACCTCTCCCTTCCCACACCTCTTCTTCTCTTTGTCATAAATGCCCCCCTGTACTGCTCTGGGCATCCAGGCTTCTCTATGGAAACCCTAGTCCCTGTGTCTCAAGGTGTCTGCGTGCTATAACAGCACTGCCTCCAGGAAGCCAGACCCTCCTCCCTCGGAGCAGGGAGAGCCGGGACATGGGCTGCCTGGCTGATAAGAGCCCAGCCAGGAAGGAGGAACTTGAGCTGAGGTTCTCCATAGTGGAGTGCCTCCACTATGGTTGTGTGTCATGACCTCTCTGGAAACAAATGGAAAAGATCAGTCTTCAGTATTGCCTAAGGGCGGACAGGAACTCCAGAAAAGTGCCTCTGGCAGGTTGAGCAGCTCAGTGGTACTCTGACCCTCTGCCTCCTCTCCACGCCCCCCCCCCTCCCGCCCCCCTTCAGGCTCCTGGCTGCTCCAGAGTCGG
>SJXQ01007797.1:455418-473559 GCA_006408695.1 Aepyceros melampus
ATCAGGCGCAGGAAGCAGGCCTGGTGCTCCGAGGGCCGGTAACAGACGCAGCCCTGGGCAGGCAGGCAGGTGAGGCAGGGCCACCTGAAACCCCCCGCACCCCCGATCCCGCCCTGCCAGTCCACTCACGCTCTGCCCGTCGAATAGCACTGCCCAGCTGCGGTTGCTCTGGGCTGGAGTCACCCAGATGGTTGCCACATTCTGGGCCACATCCACCTGCTCGGTTTGGTTGGACTGGGGCATGCCTGGGCTCGGGAGCCTCAGGCGGAACGTCTGCAGAGAGGGCTGGGTGGGAGGCGGGAGGTCGCTGGCCAGGCTGGGGCTGCCCCAACATGCCCTCAGCCCAGCTGCAGGGCTCTGACCCACCACTCCTCTGGGTTTCTTATGTCTGCTCCCTGCCCTGGCCCTACTGGAGGGCTGGGTGGGGCTGGTCTCTCCTCCTCCCGACTGTCTGAGCCTCTGCCTGGGTCCTGAGAAGGGGCTCACCTGAGGAGGGCTGTGGCTGAAACCAAGGAGCCCTCCAACCACAGCAGCGGCGGTGGCCAGCGCCAGCAGCAGCAGCAGCAGCAGCAGGCCGGGAGCTCTCCAGCGCCCGTGGCAGGGCTTGGTCTCCACCTGGAGGCACATCGGAGTCAGTGGGGCCCGGAGTGGAGGCCAGGCAGTGGGCTGCTTCAGGGGAGGTAGAGGCTGAGGAAGTTCAGGAGACAGATGCTCTTCCTGCCCTGCCAGGCAGCCCTGGGCCTCTGTCCCCAAGAGGGTGTGGGTGGGGGAAGCGCTCACCCTCGCAGGCGTGGGGTGCTGAGCCCAGCAGCTCCCCTGCCCCATGCTGCAGCCAGGGGACAATGCGAGATTGTCTGCTGCTCCCGAGTCGGCTGGGAAACCTCAGGACATCTCCGATAAGCCAGTCCTTCTGGCCCCCTCCCTGCCTGACCCCCCTGCTTCCTCCCCAGCCCAGCCACCTGATATCCGGATCAGAGACGTCTGGAGGGGCTGCTCATCGCTGCCTGGCTCTCCTGATGCCTGTCTGCGCAGACCAGAGTGCACATGGGCCTGGGAGCGCAAGAGCCATTGTGGAAGTGGAGACCCAGTGGCTGGCGCAGAGGGAAGCCCAGGTTGCCCAGGACTTTATAATACAAAGTCTGGCTGGGGGCTGATTTTCCTGCAGATGCCTGTTCCGTCTCTCGGATTACCTCTACACTCTGGGCGCGGGGCCTGGCATACAGCGGGCCATCAGCAAGTGGCTGTTTCATGGGACTCTGCCACTTCCCTTTCCTCCCATGCACCCCAGCTGCTTCCCAGTCCCCACCAATGCAGGGCAGTCCGCAGGTGCCTGCCCAAGACCAGGGCAGCTTCTATGAGGTTCCACTGCTGGAGGGGCAGCCTCCTGGGATTGCCTGCATACTGCAGGATGGTGAGGCCAGCCTCGTGCCCACAGACCCCTGCCCGGCCCAGCATGGCTGTCCCTAACTGACCGGTGCCATGCGTTTCCAGCCGCTTGGGGCTATGGATCCCAAAACCCAGTAGCTCCCAGCACTGGCAGGTTTTAGGAAGTGCGTGTCCTTCACCAGCTTCACCCCATGATCCCTTCCTTCTCTGGTTATTTTTTGTGTGCCTTGTTTTTCCTGATTCTTCAGAACCCGCCTCTGCAGTGGGCCTCAAACGGGGCGGAGTTCCTGTGCTCAGAGTCCCAAATTGAATTGGAGTCCCAGAATGGCCTTGTCCTGAGGGTACCCCCTCCCGCTCCCTGGCCATCCAGCTGTGGCGAGACAGCTGCACCCTCCACACAGAGGCTGCTGTCCAGGCGAGAGCAAGGAACACCAGAGTCAGCTGCGGTCGAGAGTTTAATACACCTTTGGGTTCACACAGTGCAACAGGGGTGGGTGGGGGGGACAGGATGCACAGGCTCCTGGGCCACTGCCCAGCCAAGAGGGAGGTGTCGCCGGCTGCCGCACCTGCCGCGTGCTCCTGGTGTGGGTGACAACGCCCTGACAGGCCTGCTCAACATCCAGACCCACCTTGAGCCGACCTCGCAGAGCCAACGTCACACCACCAACCTCACAGGTGCCGCTGCCCTCGCGTCACCCCTGGCAGAGTCTGAATCCCAGACACTCAGGCCTGGGAGGAGCCAAGGCTCAGGACACGCTTTATTGCTCTGAGAACTCTTAGAGGGTGGGTGAAGGAGCAAGGTGATCTTGAGGCTAGGAGAGAACCATGGGCTCTGAGCAGAAGCTGCTGGGTGTGTGGCGAGGCACCAGGAAGTAGTCAGCCAAAAGGAACAGCTTCCCAGGCACTCCCCTACAAGTGCAGCCAGTGGCCCATCCTCAAAGGTCAGCAACTCAGGGAGCAGGCAGAAAAGGCCACGGCCCCTTGCCAAGAACCCTTGGCTAGCCAGTGGACCCAGCCAGATCTCCCACTGGCAAATGACAAGGGCCCTCAGGGTCAAAACAGATGGCCTCACTGGCATATGACACCTAACCCAACCAAGTGTCTGGGAAGACAGGAAGAGATTCAATTCCTGTTTTTGGGGATACCTCTTTCCTCTCCTACCCAGAGGGAGCCTTGGGTACTTCACCCCATGATCCCTTCCTTCTCTGGTTATTTTTTGTGTGCCTTGTTTTTCCTGATTCTTCAGAACCCGCCTCTGTAGTGGGCCTCAAACGGGGCGGAGTTCCTGTGCTCAGAGTCCCAAATTGAATTGGAGTCCCAGAATGGCCTTGTCCTGAGGGTACCCCCTCCCGCTCCCTGGCCATCCAGCTGTGGCGAGACAGCTGCACCCTCCACACAGAGGCTGCTGTCCAGGCGAGAGCAAGGAACACCAGAGTCAGCTGCGGTCGAGAGTTTAATACACCTTTGGGTTCACACAGTGCAACAGGGGTGGGTGGGGGGGACAGGATGCACAGGCTCCTGGGCCACTGCCCAGCCAAGAGGGAGGTGTCGCCGGCTGCCGCACCTGCCGCGTGCTCCTGGTGTGGGTGACAACGCCCTGACAGGCCTGCTCAACATCCAGACCCACCTTGAGCCGACCTCGCAGAGCCAACGTCAGCACCACCAACCTCACAGGTGCCGCTGCCCTCGCGTCACCCCTGGCAGAGTCTGAATCCCAGACACTCAGGCCTGGGAGGAGCCAAGGCTCAGGACACGCTTTATTGCTCTGAGAACTCTTAGAGGGTGGGTGAAGGAGCAAGGTGATCTTGAGGCTAGGAGAGAACCATGGGCTCTGAGCAGAAGCTGCTGGGTGTGTGGCGAGGCACCAGGAAGTAGTCAGCCAAAAGGAACAGCTTCCCAGGCACTCCCCTACAAGTGCAGCCAGTGGCCCATCCTCAAAGGTCAGCAACTCAGGGAGCAGGCAGAAAAGGCCACGGCCCCTTGCCAAGAACCCTTGGCTAGCCAGTGGACCCAGCCAGATCTCCCACTGGCAAATGACAAGGGCCCTCAGGGTCAAAACAGATGGCCTCACTGGCATATGACACCTAACCCAACCAAGTGTCTGGGAAGACAGGAAGAGATTCAATTCCTGTTTTTGGGGATACCTCTTTCCTCTCCTACCCAGAGGGAGCCTTGGGTGACAAGCATTCTTTGGCCAGCACATGCCTTTGGCCCAACTGCTGGCTGTGGGGCGAGCAGATTTCTTCAGTGGGATTTCCCCTATAAGACAGAGCACAGCTATTAATCATACGCTTACGCTTCAAGTCCACCACCTGACAAAGTTGTTAGAAAGCTAAAAAACAAAAACTTTTGGTACCAATGCTGCTCTGAGCTCCCTGAAGGGCAGCCCTGAGTTCAGCGACGGCATTCATGCCTTCCTGGCTGCTCGCCAAGCAACAGGCTCAGTCTAGACCACCTGGGTTTACATGCACATTTGCAAAGGCAGGGCTGAGTTTACAGAAATGCACGACTGCATGAGGGTGGCAGCCCTCGTCTCTAAAACGGAACAGACACTCAGTTGTGACATCGGAGTGGTTTTGAAGGAAGTGTGGGGTGGTGAGGGCAGCACCCCAGACCCCACGGACAGGGAGGCTCCACCCAAGAGCAGCCCATTCCTTCGCTTCCACCCTGCAGGTGAGGACCTGAGGCGGCAGCAGGTTCCTCTGAGGACCACACCGATGGAGCCCTGGCTTGGTTTGCACAAGTTGCCACAACAGTGGAAATGATCAGTCCCTCCTCCCCACTGATTCCTGAAACTTTCAATAAATACATGACACCCCTAGACCCACCTCAGTCTCACCAGTAGGCCCTGAGGTTACCTGAATCCTGGACATACACTGAACCCAACAGCAAGGCCCACTGGCACCTAAGGCCCAGGATCGCCACAATGCCCTCCAAGCTTAAAAGTGCATCTTAAAATGTAACTATCTGTAAACAAAGTCGCCCCCAAAACATTTACTTACAAGGTTAACAACTAGCGCCTCTGCTTAACTCCAAGTAAGCAAACTTGAAGCCATCTAGCTGAGCAATGCTGAAGCCCCACCTATTAATTTGGGTAAGTGATTTTCAATTTTCTTTTTTATTCTGGAGATTAAAGACACTAAATCTTTAACCTTGAAGGGCAGGCAAAAGGTCGGCTATGCTGTCAACATAGAAGTCAGGGACCATTTTCTTCTTAGCCATGCAGTCACTTTCCTGATTACTTTTCACGTCTCGCAGACTGGAGACGCCCGTGAGGGTCAGGATGGTCTTCAGACCACAGGTCACGCCCAGGAGGATGTCTGTGTCCAGGCGGTCGCCCACCATGACGGTGCGCTCTGGGTGGATGCCGTACTCCTGGGACACGCAGTCGAAGATGAAGCGGCTGGGCTTCCCTATGATGTCGGCTTGGCGCTGGGCGGCCATCTCCACCGCTCGGACCAGACAGCCGGTACCTGCGGGGGTGGAGAGGGAGGGGACGCGTGCCGGGGGTCAGAGGCCGGGAGGGGCTCGCTGCCCGCCCTCCAGCCTCCCTCCACCCGGGGCGCACGGACCCGCGATGAAGCGGCCGTTCTCCAAGGGGAGTCGGTTGTCCATGTTGGTGCCCACAAGCAGGCAGTCGGGGTGTTGCAGGTAGCGCACGGCCTTGGTGAGCTTCATGTAGCTGAAGTGCGGATCGAAGCCCACCACGACGGCGCGCACATCGGGCTCCAGGGGTGCGCCCAGCCAGTCGCCGGGGCCATCGCCCCGCACGGCTCGGGCCCCACGCCCACGCAGGAGACGCCCACGGCCTCCAGCTCGGTGGCCAGAGCCACGCTGCCCAGGACATAGGCCTTGGGGGCCGGCGGGCCGGCCAGGCGCTGGCGCAGGTAGAGCGCGGTGCAGTAGGCCGTGCCGAAGACCTCGCGGCCGGCGTCGGGCCCTGCCGGGCCGCCGAAGCCCAGGCACCGCAGCTTTTCGGCGTAGGCCTCGCGGGTCTTGCTGCTGTTGTTGGTGATGAAGCCGAGGCGCTTGCCGCGGGCCCGCAGCGCCGTCAGGGTCTCGGGCGCGCCGGGCACCGCCGTCTCGCCGCGCCACAGCACGCCGTCGCAGTCGAACAGCAGCGTGTCCACGTCGGCCAGCAGCGCCTGGGCCCGCTCGGCGTTCAGCCGCACGCAGCGGCCGTCGTCGCCGCCGGCCTCCGCCTCCGCCATGGCCGCCCGCCGCCGCCACCGGCCGCCGCCGACGCCGCCGCCGCCACCACCGGCCGCCCGCTTTTCCTCGCAGCCGCCTGCTGCCGGGGCCGCTCCGCCCCCGGCGCGCTCATAGGCCCCGCGCCTCGCGCGTGCGGCCCATTGGGCCCCGCCTGCGCCAATCCGCCCCCGCTTCCCGCGGGCTGCGGGAGCGCCAGGCCAACCGTCGCGGTCCGCTGCGGGCAGGCGGGCGGCCATTGGCTGGAGCGTCCTAAGCACCGCGATGATTGGCTGGCTGGGAGCCAACCGGCATTCTGCGTGGAGCGCTCACTGCGGAAATTCGGCCGAGGAGCCGGAGCGCCGGCGCAGGACGTAAGGCTGCTGTTCATTGGCTGCTGCGGGACAGCTCGCCCATTGGAGGCGCTTGGTCAGCCTAGGTGACGGAGGCCCTTAATCGAGTGACCCCCGCGCTGGGCCGGTTGTGAATGGCTGGCTTGTCTCCGATCTTGCAGGCTGGGCGCTCCCCGGGATTGCGGCGGGAGGGGTCCGCTCTCCCCTTTGGGCCGGAGTCACGTCCGCATCTTTGCCGGGTTGGCGCTGGGGGTTCCCTGCGCCGTGGACGCAGTGTCTGCGCGTTGGCCGATTATGGCCTTTCCTGAGAGCCAGGCCCAGGCTCCTTCCTAACAAGCCTTGCGTCCTGGAAAGGCGTTTCCAGGCCTTTGCAAAACCGCTTTCCCTGTGCTTGGTGGTCATGTGGACGAATAATTTACAGGGCAGTGGGATCAGGGTCTAAGAGAAGGACGTTAGTGCCTAGAACACAGCACTCAAAGTAACTGGTCGCTCTCATCATTATTACGTATTACTAACTTTTATGGAGTCATAAAACATACAGATCAATCCTGAATATTCATTGGAAGGACTGTTGCTGAAGCTGATGCTCCAAAACTTTGGCCGCCTGATGAGAAGAGATGATTCATTGGAAAAGACTCTGTTGCTGGGAAAAATTGAGGGCAGGACGAGAAGGGGGCAACGGAAGATGAGATGGTTAGGTGGCATCACCAATTCAATGGATATGAATTTGAGCAAACTCTGGGACATAGTGAAGGACAGGGAAACCTGGCGTGCTGCAGTCCATGGGGTTGCAAAGAGTTGGACACACACAAAACATAAAGTGCATAAATCTTAAGTGTGCAGCCTGATGGGATTTTAAAGAGTTGGACACAACTGGGCAACTGAACAGGCTTGTGTAAACAGCTGAGATCAAGGTATAGAATATTTCCATCACTCCAGAAAGTTCTCTCAAGTCACTATGTGTCCCTAGAGGTTACCCCTCCAGCTGCTTTTCTGACTTCTGACACCAAAGAGTGAGTTACAGCCTCCTTTGCCTGTCCTGGACTATCTTGCAGAAGCTTGCCCTGTGTACTCCTGGTTATTTCTTCTTTTGGATCAACATAGTATCAATGAAATCCATTCTTCTCAGTGTTTTTTCCTTTTTTAATTGCCACATGGGTCATTGTAAGAATTTACTCCCCTGTTCCTCACTTGATGGGCATTTGGGTGGCTTCCAGTTTGTGGCCATTGTAAGTAATGCCCCTATGAAGGTTCTTCCTACATGTTATTTCCAACATAGGTCCTCATTTCTCTTGGGTAGATACTTAGAAGTGGAATTGCCAGTTCATAAAGTAGCTGTAGTTTTCTCATTACTTTCATTAGGGCCAGGGGGCAGACTAGCAGGTCCCAGCTTCCCAAGCACTTACCCTGTGCCAGGCGATCCAGACCTCCAACCCCTAGTGTGTCAAATCTCTGCTCCTCTCTTGGGTCCCAAGTCTCCATAAAGTCTACTCTGGGGCCCGCCTCAGCCCCAAACCCATGAGGTAAAGCCAGTAACCTCAGTGCCCTTAAGGCCCTGCTTGTTCCCCTAGGGCCTGTTGTTTGGTCTTGGCTGGTCTGGGAACCGCTGGAGGACAGGGACCATGGGCCGTAAGGCATGGTGTACAGTGTTCCTGCCTGGCGTACCCACTAGCTAGGAGTAGCTAGTACCCACTAGCACCTTCCTTCTGTGTCTTCCCATTCAGTTTCATTGGTGGATCTGGCCATGGGAAGAATTGATTTGACAGGAGGTCACAAATCTCACTTTGCCACTCAGAGGCAGTGTGTGTGGCTCACTGGCAGGAGTGGGAGACACCGCTCTGTCTCGCCAGGGCTGGCTGGCGCAGTACTTGCCGGCTGCCTTGGTTTACTGGCAGTCCGTATGTGTCTAGGCACTGAGCGCTGCACTACCTTGTCAGAATCACAGGACAACTCCCAGAGGCGGGGATGATTAATGTCCCCATTTATAGACGAGGAACATGAGCCACAGACAGTCACCCACAGTCCCAACTGGACAGTGCAAAGTTGGGATTAAACTCAGTTGACCTCAAGGCTGAGCTCTGCTTTGTTTAACATCCCCTGTAGGTTGTAGGGTCTGAGTTGGCATGGCAGGAGAGGTGGAATGGCCAGTATCAAGAGATGGGATGGTTATGGACAAGGTTCTGAAGGAGGCTGGAAGGGATGGCACCCTTTACTGGGGAGGACTGTCCCTGGGAGAGGTGCACAGCATGATGGCTTTGTGTCCCTGACACACAGTAGGTGCTCAGTGTATACCTGCAATGGACAGTGCCAGGGTCCTCCCAAGTGAGGAAGCTGGAGCACAAGCGGAGTGGGGCATGGACTTAGATGGTTCAAGGACATAGGCTAATCTTCATAGCATTCCATGCATTGAAATTGAATTAGAGAACTTCCCTGGTGGCCCAGTAGTTAGGAATCCGCCTGCCAATGCAGGAAACACAGGTTTGATCCCTGGTCCAGGATGATTCCACATGCTGCAGGGCAACTAAGCCCACATGCCACAACTACTGAGCCCATGCTCTAGAGCCTGAGAGCCGCAACTATGGAAGCCTGTGCACCATGGAGCTCGTGCTCTGCAACAAGAGAAGCCACCACAATGAGAAGCCTGCACGCTGCTGCTAGAGAGTAATCCCGGCTCTTTGCAACTAGAGAAAGTCTGCATGCAGAAATGAAGACCCAGCACAGCCAAAATAAATAAATGATCTAAATTATATTTGAAAGTACCAATAGCCATTAAATCTGTGTTTTCACAGATATTCTCCTTTCTAATGAGCTAAGCAAAAAAAAAGGGGGGTGGGGAGGCATTGAAAAAGGACTGAAAGGAATTCCTTGGCAGTCCAGTGGATAAAACTACAAGACTTCGTTGCCAAGGGTGTGGGTTTAATTCCTGGTTGGGGAGCAAAGATCCCACAATGTGCACCTGCGGCCAAAACAAAACAAACAAAAACTCTTTAAAACAAAGACTGAAGTGGCAAAAAAAAAAGGGGGGGGGGAGAATGCAACTTAAATACTTCTCAACGTGGGATTGGTTGAGTAAATATAAGTACATCCGAGGACTGGAGATTAGCCGCCATCACAGAGGGTGATGGGTTTCCCTGGTGGCTCTTGGAAAAAGATCTGTCTGCCAATATAGGAGATGCAGGATCGATCCCTAGGTCAGGAAGATCCCCTGGAGAAGGAAATGGCAACCCACTCCAGTATTCTTGCCTGGAGAATTCCATGGACAGAGGAGCCTGGTGGGCTACAGTGCAAGGGGTTGCAAAGAGTCAGACAGGACTTAGAATGAACACTTTCACTTTGGAGGGTGATGGAGTTTTTGTCAGGCTCTGGCAATAGAGAGGCTGGTGTCAACAGTCAAACACACAGTGTGAAGCTGGAGCCCATGTGAGGGCAGGGTGGAAGAGGAGGCCACCTGGGGGAAGGGAGACTTTGGGGAAGGGACTGCCCTGGCCACTCTGCTTTCCAGGGACTTCAGGCCTATCAACTCCTGTGTCTGTTGTCTGCCTAGGCTTCAGCTGAAGTGAGGCCCAGAGCTTACCAGATCGGGATTCCCTTTTCTGACCCCCAGAGAGTAACTAGGCAGGACCCCTGGCCTGTTGCTGAGAACTCTGTCACACAGGTTCTGGAGCATGGAGCAGGGCAGGCTGTCGGTCTCCTCTGGGCCATCTCCTCCTCATGTCCACCCACACCCAGGCTGTGCTCTATCTTTGAAGTCTGCCCCCATTCCATTCCTCTGGGGGTCTCCCTCTACCTCTTTGCTGCTGGTTCTCCCATCACTCCCAAGAACATCCTCAAGAGAGGTGTCCTGGTCCTTTCTTCCCAGGTGCTTCCCAGATGCCTCCTGCAGCAGAAGCACCCACCTGCTCCTCCTCCTGTTTGTCTCTCTCAGAGACTGTCTTTCTTCCTTGCCCAGCTTGTCAGAAGGATCCTTCTGAAACACTGTCACTCCCTCTGCTTAAACCCCTGCAATGGTGAGCAAGTCCCTTGCAGAAAGCAGCCCCATTGTTACCCTGGCCTGACCTCTGGGGATCTAACCTCTGTCTCACACATCCTAGCTCCTGCCAGGTGCAGAAGTGTCCTGGGTTCCTGAGCTGGGCAGCCTCAGAATGGGGATGTCTCTGCTGGTGTGCTTCCTGGGGCAGAGCTGCCCACTCTCTGCCCAGGCCCTTGTATCCCTGCTTGGTTTCCCCCAGAGACTGGCCATCCTGGAGGGATGGGGTCTGACTCACCTGAGTCTCCAGCATTGAGCTGAGCCATGGAGAATAACTAAGCTGAGAGAGCACACCCTCTGAGTTTCTAGCCCCGACTCTGGACAGACCTCTGGCCAGCACTTGGGCAAGTATTCCATCAGTTCTGCGCCTTAGTTTCTTCATCTTCAAAATGGGGATGATTGGTATCTTCAATGAGAAAATCCTGTAAAACACTTAGCTTCAAAAAACTACTTAAATACTACCTTAAAAAGAATTTTAAAAACTTGTATGCTCATGTTCATAGCAGCACCATTTACAATCATAGAAAAGGTGGAAACAACCCAAATAGGCAAAGTGAAAATTGGTCTATTCATATAATGGAATATTATTCACCCATCAAAAGAAATGAAGTACTGCTGCATGCTACAACCTGAATGAACCTCAAAAACATCATGCTAAGTAAAGGACTGCTGCTGCTACTGCTGCTGCTAAGTTGCTTCAGTTGTGTCCGACTCTGTGCAACCCCAGAGACGGCAGCCCACCAGGCTCCCCGATCCCTGGGATTCTCCAGGCAAGAACACTAGAGTGGGTTGCCATTTCCTTCTCCAATGCATGAAGGTGAAAAGTGAAAGCGAAGTCGCTCAGTTGTGTCCGACTCTTCGCAACCCCATGGACTGCAGCCTACCAGGCTCCCCCATCCATGGGATTTTCCAGGCAAGAGCACTGGAGTTGGGTGCCATTGCCTTCTCCCAAGTAAATGACACGGGATGCAAAACATTACCATATGTAAAATTCCGATTATACGAAATGTCCAGAAAATGTAAATCCACAGAGAAAGAGGTTTGCTAGGGGCTGAGGGAGGGGACAATGAGGGGTGACTGCCAGTGAGTACAGATTTTCTTTTGGAATAAAGACAACGTTCTGGAACTACATGTTGGTGATAGTTGCACAACATTGTGAAGGCACTGTCACTAACGGTAAATTTTATGTGTACTTATCACAACTTGAAAACTATACAAAAGAATGAAAGAGTTAGTGAAGCCATCCCCAATTCGGGTTTTGTCCTTGGACTGAGTCAACCAGTAAGGGAGGCTTTGCCATCCGAGGGGGTCAGAGGCGGGCAGCGAGCACCACTTACCGGTCCGATCTGGGGCAGTGTCCCGGCAGCGGCCCTCTAGAGCTCGAATCCCGGCAGCTGAAGGCGCTCAGGGCCGAGCAGGAGGCGCCACCAGGAGACCTGGCCGTCTCCTCAGGCTTTAGTGCTTAAACGCCGCTCGCGAACCGCTCAGGCGTGGCCCCGCCCCTCCAGTCCCTTGGCCCCGCCCCTCGGCCTGTCAGTCCTCTGCACCTTAATCACACCTCTCCCGGCAGTTCCGCCCGATGTTCTGTCTCAGCGCTTGGTCCCGCCTCTGCGCCTCCAGACCACACCCTCGCAAGGCGCGCCTGCCCGTCAAACCCGCCCTGGCCCCGCCCCGTCGTCCTCCTCTCGTCTTCTCGCTCGCTCGCCTCGGCGCGGCCCGTTGTTATGACGACACGGTCGTAAATCCGCCATCTTCCTGCGGCGCGTTGCGACATGGAGGGCGCGATGGCAGTGCGGGTGACGGCCGCGCATACGGCAGAAGCCCGGGCCGAAGCCGGGCGGGAAGCGGGCGAGGGCGGGGTCGCGGCGGCGGCGGCGGCCTTGGCCCCTGGTGGCTTTCTCGGCCTCCCGGCGCCCTTCAGCGAGGAAGGTAACAGGGCCGCACGGGGCCGGGCGCGGCCGGGGTGGGGCGGCTCAGCCTGGCTGGTGGAGGCCCCGACGGCCTGAGCTGCGGGCGCGACACACCCTCCCGGGCCAGCTTCCTTGCAGACCTCGTGGGTCTCCGCGGGACGCCTCAGAGATTTCCACGAGCCCTCCGGGTTCCTCAGGCCCTCGGGCCTCACCCTGCGGGGCGCCGATCACCACCGACGTGGGCTCCAGCGCCCACCGCGGATACTCACTGGTGTCCAAGCCACATGGGCTGTCCGTGGAGATTTTGGCAATAGGCTCCACCGCCTACCGGCCCCGCTGTCTCTGCGTCTAGACAGGGCCCGGCCCTCCTCTGCGCCCCCTCCCACCTCACCTGACAGGCCACCAGGGCCCTGGCCGGGGTGTGGCTGAGGGTCCTGGAGGGCGGGCCTCGGGTCTCTCCCGCACCCACAGGGAGGTGGCAGAGCCCAGTGTTGCAAAGGTGCAGGCCGCCCAGCCCCAGACCTGCCACGTTCTAGCTGTTTGATCCTGCGCAGGTGACCGCTTACCTCTCTCAGCCTGCATTTCCGCTTACAGAATGGAGACACCGGTGTTGACGATAATGTATGGAGCACTCATCCTGCCTCAGCCTTTTTCATTCTCAAGCCAGCCCTAGATGCCATTATTGTTATTGTTGTTATTCCCATTTCTTGGATGAGGAAAATTGAGCTTCAAAGATGTGAAAGTGACCAGGTCACCCAGTTATTTAATACCACCTATTATTTGGATACCAGGATTGTGCGACCCCTCAACACACTCCCTTAACTTCTGGGGCTCTGTCTTCTGGTAGGATGGTTCGTGAGACTCAAAGGAGAGCATGCACGTGCGTCTCTGAGAGCGGTTCTGGGGACCCTTGAGGGCTGCATTCACAGGGGCGTTGATGACTTTTGGAGCCAGAATTTTGGTCTCTGCCCTCTGAGCCTGTCCCAGGAGTCTCTAGACTGGGCCAGGCAGGCAGGGGTTGGCTGGTGATACTGGGATGGTGGTCTTTGTTCCCACAGGGTTTGTATTCTTGGTACATCTTTCCTTGCTCCTTCTTATTCCAGCTTGTGTAGGGGCAGTACCACCCACCAAGGGGTCTCTTTGGAGGTTGCTATGCCCTGCTGGGCTTGCCCAGGGCTTTCTCTCAGGGTTACAGGGCTGGGAGTGTTCCCCTCTGCGGTGAGGATTCCTTTAATGGCAACACGCTGGTGCCGAGTCAGACTCGGTGAGTGGGCTGGGAGGATTAGGAGGGTGGAGGCACCTCAGTGCTTGGCTGGTGACTGTGTGCCATCTGAGGGGTGACCGCCTTTGCCAGGTGGCCTTCTGTGGGTGAGTCTCAGCTGTGGTTTGGCCCTTTGTTCATTAATTCAGTAGGCATCAGCTGGGCTCCTATGCTCCAGCCTGGGTTTGACCTTGAAGTGGGATTGCAATGAGGCGGTGGGAACAGCAGGGTGTCTGGGGTAGACCTTCAAGTTTAGGTTCTGGCCCCAACACTCACCAGCAGGGTAGCCTTGATCTCAAGTTGTTTTTCTGGAGTGGGAATAGTCATTTCCATTTCTTCAGGGTGCTGGTCGGATTGGGTGATATCCCCAGGGAGGTGCCTGGCAGACTGTAGGGAATTCAGTGAGCCAGAAGTCCTCCTGCAGAACCTGGGGCGGGAACTGGCTGGTCAGCTTCAACGGTGAGGGGCTCAGGGGCAATGGCCCCTGGCCCTGGAGTGTGGAGCCCCTCTGGGAAGCCCCCCTAGGCGTCTTCACCAGGGTAGGGAGGTGTTGCCCACTTGGAACCAGTGAAGCGTCAGATCAGAGTGAGAAAAGAGTGAGTGTGGGTCAGGGTGCCTCACCTGCCCCGTGTTTGCTGGGTGCTGGCCTCTCAGCTGGAGCTGCACACACACACCAAGTCGGCCCATTTTACAGATGACGAAACAGACCCAGACACAACTGCTGAGGTGCCGGAGGGCACATGTGAACCCCAGGTCCTCCCCCGTTCCCAAACCAGCATGGCTGAATCCCCCTGCTTCCCAGCTGCTCCCTGGGCCTCTCTGCCCTCCTCTCTGAAGTAGGGGCTTTGGACTCTGATGCCCAAGTGGATGGTCAGGGCTGCCTCCATATGTGGCTCTCCCTGGGACGGGCCCCTGGTTCTCATGCCACCCCTGGGTGGGTGTGCCTAGGACCGGACCCCCCCCGACCCAGTCCCCCTGACCGTGGGCTCCTTGCAGATGAGGACGATGTGCACAGATGCGGCCGCTGCCAGGCAGAGTTCACCGCCCTGGAGAACTTCGTTCAGCACAAGCTCCGGAAGGCTTGCCAGCGGGTGTCTCAGGAGGCCCTGCCCGCCACCCCGGCAGCCGCGCTGCTGGGTCGGGAGGTGAGCCCCCCCCAGCCATCGCACACCAGTGTGCACAAACGTCCCTGCCCCTCATCTGAGAGCAGGATGAGGAGGTGGTGGCGTACAGGGCACACCCATGCAGCTGGGTCCCTGTGACATGGGGGCGGGCAGAAGGTGGCATCCGATCGTGGGTTGGGGGTGCTCTGGGCTCCCCTGGTCGGCCCAGGATGCTGGCCTGCTCAGCAGCCTCTTCGTGGAGCCTGCGCCTTGGGGCCTGGGGTCTCTCCTTCCTTGAGGCCCATCCTGATGCAGGGACATCACGATGGCTTTTGTCCTTCTGTCTGCCCTCCTGGCCTATACATGTGGTTTCTGGGGATCCCACAAACGAAGCGTGGCTCTGTCGTAAAAACGGCCATCTTTGTTTGCACACCGTGTGTACCGGAGCTGTGCACACAGCCTTATGAGGCCCATGGCACCCTCGTGGACTGGGCGCTTTTGACATTCTGAGCCTACAGGAGTGGGCGAGGACACTCCGAGAGAAGTCGGTGTCTCCGGTCACCCTGGGGGGGCCTGAGGACGGGGCCCAGAGTCATCTTGCTCTGCACTGTGGTCTTTCCTACCCCTCCCAAGGGTGTCTTCTTCGGGAGGGTCCCCAGCCCCTTTCCCCTGGGGGCCCTTTCTCCTGACCTGCTGGCTGGGCCTGTGGGTGGGGGTCCTCCCTTCCTCTCTGTAGAGGCTCTGCTGGAGCTTCTGGTCACTTCATCCTGGAGTCCTCCCCGGGCCACTCAGGGCTTCGCGTGGGGCCCTCGTTGGCCAGAGGCATTGGAGTGATGGGGCTGACCTCTGGGCCCAGGGTGAGGGGTTCAGGCTGGGAGCAGCCTGGGAGTAGTGCTCTGCGGGGGAGATGTGAGCCCCCAGGTGGACGCACACCTGAGCCCTAGAGCCGTGAAGATGGGTTTCCTCCATCCCTCCACCCCATGGCAGGCGGCGCCAGGAGCGGCTGGCTCAGAGGAGCCCATCACCGTGGCCCACATCGTGGTGGAGGCGGCCGCGCTCGCAGGAGACATCAGCCACTCGCCTGACATAGTTGGTAAGCCGGTCTGGCCTGACCGTGGCTGTCCATGCGCGGCTTTCTCAGCACTGATCAGTGCTTCTTGGGCAGGGCTGGGACCTCTGCTGCCCATGTCCCGGGAGCGGGGCCTGGCTGAGGAGGGGCTGGGGCCCTGTGTGCGCCTTCCCAGGGCAGGGCCTGCTGGAGGAGTGAGCATTGGGCACCAGTCCCGCCCTGCCCAGAAAGAGGAGCCAGAGACTGGCAGCCCTGAGGGAATGCTGGGCCTTGGGGCAGCTTCGCTTTGTGCACAGACCACGAGCGGGCTGCTCTCCCCTGCTGTGTTGCCAGACTCTCTGCCCTGGTCCTTCCAGAATCTTCCCCACTTTTCTGCCAGCCCTCACCCCGGCCCCGGTGCCTGCTCCCCACTCACCGACTCTGGAGGGTCAGGCTGGGGTGCGCATGGGCGCCCTGGCTCAGCCCCAACCTGCTGCCTGACCCTGGCCGTCACCTCCCCAGCGCTTCCTCCCTCCAGCAATTCCCACCCTGATTCCCACAAGGCTTTGGCTGTTAAGAGCGTGCAAAGCCAAGTCAGGCTCTTTGATGGCTTTTTTAAAGCCAGAGTGTCTCATTGATGTGCAGGAGGGGAGGGGGCATTGGGAGGTCTGGATGGGGTCACGTGCTGCTTTGCAGGGGACAGGGATCGTGCCGCTGGGCCATTCAAAGGGCAGCCTGAGGGGCCCAATGGCTGGGTGTGAACGTGGCAGCAGAGAGGCTGGGTTGGCCTGGTGCCACTGGAGGTGGGGAAGGGAATGGGCAGGGGCTGTGGCAGGTACGCGAGTCAGTAGCTGGACAGGAAGTTTTGGGTGACAGGGAGAACTTGGCCTTGGGAAGCCCTGGGGACCAGCTGAGGCAGGAAGAGGGGTGGAGGTGGCCTGGGGGATGGGGACCTCAGAGCAGGCAGCCTCCCTCTCCCCAGGAAGGCTGTGGGACCTGTCCCTGTCTCCACGCCGCCTTTCCCCCAACATTCCTGTGGACGAGGACGGTTGCCTGCTGCTTCTCTAGGACAGGAGTGTAGACGTGTGGGGCAAGGCTGTGCTCCAGCCCTGATGTGGCATTGGTTTCTGGGTGGAAGGGTGTCATGTGGGGAAACGCGTGCCCTAGATAGCACCTCCAAGCTCTGGCATCCTGGAGGCCCTGCTTGCTACCCAGCCTCCAGCTGGCCCACCCTACACTCCAGGGTCTCCTCTCTGGGCACCCTCTGCCTCTCTTGCCCCCGGGAGTTTCCCTTCTGCAGACGTCCTGGGTGGCCCAGATGTCCCCCTGGCTCAGTGATCTGGAGCCCAGACCAGAGTCCTAAACCGCCAGCTGCTGGCATCATCCCAGGATGGTTCCCAGCCCTCGCGGGGCCGGTGCACAGTTCACGGGAACCACACAGGTCGGATACTTACTCCAGGTCCCCTGCCTCTTCCTTGGGACCAGATTTAATTTTCATCTCTGGCTCCAGGGCAACCACGATCCCCCTTCTCCATCCCTTCCATATGCTGTGCGACCCTCAGACTCAAGTCTGAGCCCGGCGGAAGGCCCTGTTCTTTTAGGAATTCGCTTCTGGGGTGGAGGGAGGCTGTCAGCCCCGCAGGAGTGCCAGATGCCCTAATTGTTTCTGAGTCACGGAGCTTCCGTTCTGTTTTGGAAGAATGGCTTGTCAAAACACGACGCCAGCCTGAGTGAGATGGTTTCTAAGAAGCGGCTTCACAGCCGTTTGCCACACGTCATCTTCCTGAGCAGAAATGGTGAAGTATGTTTACAGCTTAGTTTTGCACGTTGTCACATTTCTTCAACACCCACGAGAGCTGCAAAGGCCCAGCTTCCTCGCCCTGACTGTCCCAGGCGTGTCCAGAGCGATCGCTCTCCAGGCGGGTCCCTGGCCCGCCTGCCTCGAAACCCATGCTGGTGGGCAGTCTCAGGGGTGTTTCCTCTTCACGTTAGCAGGAGCCAGGGAGGCAGGCCGGCCTGTCCACTGCCTCTGCACCGGCACTCAGCTGCTCTTGGGGACAGCAGGAAGCCTGTGCATGGCTTTTCCTGCGTGCCTCTTTGCTGGGGGCAGGGCATCTGTGTTCACATCCTGGCTAACTGTGTTCAGGGGCCTGGAGCTCCTCTGGGCTGCCCCGTGGAGTCTGAGCATCCCTTCCCGCCATCCCTTCTGGCCAAGCAGGTGATGTGTGCTGGGCTGGGGTCAGTCGAGACGACCCCCCTGACCCCAGCAGGGTCCTCAGGCTCCATCCGAGGGCGGCAGGGCCGGTGGAGCCCGGGGCTCAGGCCACTCTCCCTCTCCTCAGGAGGCGGACACATCAAAGAGGTCATCGTGGCCTCAGAGGCGGAGCCGGGGGACAGCGAGGTGGCCGAGGGCCCAGGCAGCCCCAGCCGGCGGGGGCCCGGGCTCGCCGCGGAGGGCGAGCAGGCCCAGGTCAAACTGCTGGTGAACAAGGATGGCCGCTACGTGTGCATGCTCTGCCATAAGACCTTCAAGACGGTGAGGCCCCGGGGCCGAGGGCGCCGGTGGGGAGCCGGGCCTCCGGCCCCGCCCTTGCTGGGTGGTGCCTGAGCCTTGCCACCCCTCCCGCACAGGGCAGTATCCTCAAGGCCCACATGGTCACGCACAGCAGCCGAAAGGACCACGAATGCAAACTGTGCGGGGCCTCCTTCCGGACCAAAGGCTCGCTCATCCGGCACCACCGGAGGCACACAGGTGAGCCGGCCTCAGCTCGCTGCTGCTGGCCCCGGGGGTTCGGCTCCTGGGCTTTGTGGCCCCTGACTCCTGGAGGTGTGAGGCCGGGGCTGACACCGCTCTCTCCGCAGACG
>SJXQ01007797.1:478632-507833 GCA_006408695.1 Aepyceros melampus
CCCCTGCCGGCCCCGCCCCCTGCCGGCCCCTGACACCCAGCCCCTCCTGCAGCTGCCAAGGAGTTGGTGTTGATTCCGCTGCACGCGGCGCCGCACCACGCCGTGGCCGAGATCGACGCGCTCTACGACGTGTACCTGGACGTGATCGACAAGTGGGGCACCGACGTAAGCGCCCCACGTCCGCAAGGCCCCGCCTCTCTCCTACGACCCCACCCGGGAGGGAATTGTGCTCCTAGGTTGGCCCCAGAGCCTCAGACCCGGACCCCGCTGTACCCCGCAGGACATCCTGTTTCTGGGCGACTTCAACGCCGACTGCAAATACGTGAGGGCGCAGGACTGGCCGGCCATCCGCCTGCGCAGCAGTGAGGTCTTCAAGTGGCTCATCCCGGACAGCGCCGACACCACGGTGGGAAACTCGGACTGCGCCTACGACCGCATCGTGGTCTGTGGCTCCCACCTGCGCAAGAGCCTGAAGCATCAGTCAGCCACCGTGCACGACTTCCAGGAGGAATTCGGCCTGGACCAGACTCAGGCAAGTGCTGGGGCCGGGGCGGGGCCGGGGGCGAGGGCAGTGCTGGACCTGGATCCCAACCTCAGGGCATCAGGCACTCCCCTCCTTGCACTAGCGTTTCTAGAAAAGGCCCTTAGAGGTTCAGGTCTGGCTAAATGGAACAAACCTGGGGTGGCAGTGCAGGAAGCTCTTTCGTCCCTGGAGTGGGGTCCTGAGACTGTGCTCCCAGCCCACCCACAGGCCACACCTGGCATAGACGTCACCACCTCCCCCCAGATACAGCGGTTTGTTTGGACACCCAGTGGGCCCCTTCCTGGATGGGGGGAAGTTTTCCGGGGTGGTGCTTGAGGGACTGGCTGCTCAGCAGGGTCTCAGGCTTGGCCCCTTCTCCCTCCAGGCCCTGACCATCAGTGACCATTTTCCTGTGGAAGTGACCCTCAAGTCCCATTGACAGCCCTGGGGCCTGGCTGGGGCAGACTGCCTGCAGACTCTGGCCACAAGGAGCAAGCCCACAGATCTCCTCCAGCATGGCCAGCCAACCCCCAGCGAGGCTGCAGGGCAGGGGCAGCTGGGCCTGGACAAGTGATGGGACCACTCGGAGCCCATTTCCCTATCTGTGAAATGGGCTGCCACCACCTACCTCATAAGGTTATGAGAAACATCTTCCAGCATGCTAGGCACGCAGCTGAGCTCAATAAACAGCACACACTCAGCCAGGGCCCCACACATGTGTGGGCTCTGACTCCTCCAGGTCCCTTCTTAGGGCTCAGGACTTCTGGGACACAGACCTTTGTCCTGCCACCCAGCAGATCCCTGCTCCCAGCCCACCTTTTTCTACTGGGAACCGACCACTTCCAGACTTGGCTGGCTCCAGAAGACAGTGCCTGTGCTCACTGGTGGAAGCTTCTTGCTCTTTGTGTAAACTAAGTGCTTCCAAGCACCTGAACTGAGTGCACATGGGGTAAGTGCTCTCATACACACGTTGTGTGAATGTGCAAGGTCAACCTCCCAATCCTCAGTGACCCTCCTCCAGCCCCAGTTCCCAGGTCTGCAGGCCTCTAGCAGCGCTTGTGGGTATGAGGGTCCTGTCCCACCCAGCACTGCAGTTGGCAGGAGGAGGTCAGGAAGGTTGTCCCCCTGCCCCCAGCCGGTTGGCGGCCCTGGGACTTATGGAGAGACCCCTCACTAGTGAGCAGGCAGGCTGGGTTAGGGTACCACCCATAGAACCCCAACAACTCACTGTGGTACAACCCCTTCAAAAGTGCCTTCCTGGTAGCTTCCTCCTCAGGAGCCCTTCGCTGGGCAGAGGCTTGCCAGGGAGGCCTACCCTTGGAGTAAACTCATCCCAAGGGTGGGGGACAAGCAGACTGGGGCACACAGTGTAACTGACAGGGACCTGATGAGGTTGCTGGTTTTTGAAGCATCTCACCTTTGGCAAGATTTAATTGGCCTGAATTATACTGGAGAATAAAACTTTTGTTTCAAGAGTTTGGACAACGTTTTCTTGTTAGATCTTTCTGAAAAAATATGTAGACACTTGCAATGTAAAATGCCTCCCTTCTTCCTCTCCAAGTTACCCAGTTTCTCGGAAATTTGTACAGGTTTTCCATCCAAACACGGTGGCCCAAGACCTTTTCCCATTTCCTTCTCTCGTGGGGCTCATCAGCACCAGCTACCTGGCCTTATGCCTCTAGCAATCGGGCGTCCCACCAGCCAGGAGTGGGAAACCCGAGGGCTTTATTCTGCTCTCAGAAAAGACAGCACGCATGCTGAATGGTGACGTTGCTAAGGTCCGGGAGGGGCCCACCTGCCAGTTTATTATCCCCAGTCAAGACACTGCTTGCCAGCTGTGCCCCTTCCTACCTGCCAGGCACAAAGGGCACTCAGGAGTGGCAGCAGGTCTTGGGACTATGGCTGTGAGGATCAGGGCCTTCTAGGGAGATGGGCAAAACAAAGAGCTGGAAGTAATTTTAAATGGGCAAAGACTGGACTTAAGTTCTCTAGAGCCACGGTGCCCAGAAGGGTGGGTTCGGCCAAAACCCTGGCAGGCAGCCCTGCCCTCAGCCTTTCCTCTGTCTGAGCTTCTCCAAGTACACCTGCAGCGACTTCTGGATGGAGTCTCTGCAGATGAAGCTGACAAAGTTCTGGATGTCGGCGTCGCGCTGCCGTAGAAGGCGCTCTGCAGTGGCCTTTCGCATCATGTTCTTGGTCAGCTGGCGCGCATGATCTGAAGAAGATGGGGCCCCCCTGTGAGGACCTGGGCTCTGCGCCGGGACAGCAGTATTGCCAAGCTGCCCCAGATGATTCCAGCCGAAACGCCGGCAGAAAACTCAAGAGGACAAAGGGAAGAAAAGGAAAACCACCCGTCCCCTGCTGTCCGTCCACTGCTTTTAAAAACGTACAGGATGGTACTGTGAAAACTGCCTTGTCAGCCCGTTATTTTCCCTCAGCTATATCTTCAGGAATATCTTCTATGTTGCTAACTATTCTTTACCACGTCATTAACGGCTGGCTGTGTGGTATTCGGGCATCAGCAAACCTGGCCCCCCAAAGCTAAGAGCTAAGAACAGCAGTTGCATTTTTATATATGGTGGGAAAAACACTTTAAAAGCTAGTATTTTGTGACATGTAAAAATCACCTGAAATTCAGAATTCAGTGGCTTGGTGTTCCAGTAACACTAGATATACTTCCTTGTTCACACACCCACAGCCCTCACTCCGGTGCTGTGGTTAGGCAGTGACCAGCAAAACTGGATATCTCCCTGGCCCTTTACAGACAGGTGACCCCTGGTTTCTACTGTCATTGACATAAGCACTCTTATCGCCAGATGTGGAACCTAAGATCTATTTCCAGTTGTCTGTGTAGTGGGTTGAATAGTGGACCCTGGAAAGGCATGTGTAAATAGCCTGATTTAGCAAAAAGGTTTTTGCAGAGGTAACTAAGATGAGATCATCTTGGATTTAGGGTGGGCCCTAAACCCAGGGAGGGCTTCCCTGGTGGCTCAGTTGGTAAAGAATCCGCCCACAATGCAGGACCCTAGGAGACCTAGGAAGATCCCCTGGAGAAGAAAATGGCAACCTACTCCAGGATTCCTGACTGGGAAATCCCATGGACAGAGGAGCTGTGTGGGCTACGGTCCACGGAGTTGCAGAGAGTCGGGCACGACTTAGTGACTAAACCACCATAACCACTGCCTGAATCCAGGGACGGATGTCCTTAGAAGGAACGGGAGGTCTGAGATATAGAAACATGTAGAGGAGAAGGTGTGTGAAGACACAGACAGAGGCTGGAGTGATGCAGCCTCAGTCCAGGAGTCTCTGGAGCCCCTGAAGATGAAAGAGGCAGGAAGGCGCCTCCCCAGGGCCTCTGCAGGGAGCAAGGCCCTGCTCACACCCTGATTTTACTCTGGCCTCCAGACTGTGCGAGAATGCATTTCCCCTGTTTTAAGCACCTAAGCGCCCTCACCCCTCAGTTCCCTGTCTTGTCACTTGTTATACCAGCCTCAGGACACCAAGTCAGTCTGCTGCTGTGAGCGGCTCATCTGTGTATGGCTTGAGAGCTCCTGGGCTTACGAGGGCCTCAGGCTGAGAGAGGAAGGGGCTCTGCCGGCCCACTGGCACCCCCACCAGCCCCTCACCTGGGATGGCCAGCCACCGGGCCATCGCCGAGAGCGCCGTGCTCAGCACTTGGTCCTCCGGCACCACCTGGTCCACCAGGCCCACCTGGAGGGCCTCTGCCGGAGGGAAGAGCGACCCCAGCTGCAGGGCCTGCTCCGAGGCACGGTGCCCGATGGTGTTCACGTATGTGTCTTTGACCCTGGAAACAGACACCCGACTTGGAGTGGGGGCTCAGGGTTCCTGGCCAGGGGGTGGGGGTGGTGGGCCTGGCCCCTGGCCTTACCAGAAGGGGACGATGATGCCCAGCAGGGTCTCATTCAATCCTATGTGGTACTTGGGGTTGTCAGCCAGGACCCGGCAGTCACAGGCAAGGGGGATGATACAACCCACCGCGAAGCAGGCTCCCTGCAGGGAGAGCCAGACCTCTGAGCCGCCCCTGAGCCGCTCCCAGTGGTGGGGAGCTCCTGGGTGCCTCCAGCCCCTTCCCTTCCCCTCCCCGTGCTGCACCAACCCGTCTGGGGGGGTGCGCAGCAGGACTTGCTCACCTATCAGCCCGCACACCCCTCTTCCCTCAGGCTCACGTTGGGGCTGCGAGCGGCTTCTCCTCTCTGCTCTTGTCCCGTCCCTCAGACACCAAATGCGCATCGGGCCTGGGCTGTCACCTCACTCCTGCCCCAGATGGCCCGGGGCCACCACTGTCCTCACCTCTTGCACCCGCTGTCCATGAGGGGGTGGCCGGCTGCCCAGGCCCTCCTCTCCAGCCAGCCAGGCCCCTGGCCTCCGCCTCACCCCTGCCTTAGGTTAGGCCAAAGCGATGCTCCCCAGAGGCGACCATGGGCCCTGGCTCCTGTCCCCACACTCACCACCACCACGTGAGCCCCTCTTCTCACTTGGTCTGTAATGGCAAGCTGACGACCTCAGCAGGCCTGAGAGCTTCCTCCCCAGGGCTTTCTGAGGGAGGGCCATGTCCACCCACCCCAAAGCTGGCCCACAGTCAGCAACCCAGGTGGCCCCCAGGAGGAACACGCACGTTGATGGCGGCAACCAGCACCAGGCTGGACAGGTACATCCGCAGCCACAGCTCCTGCACGGCCTTCCAGTACTCGGCGTAGTGAGCTGGGTTCCTCCCGCACATCTCCGTCAGGTCCAGGCCAGCAGAGAAGACCCTGGGGCAGTCCTGGGGGGGCGGGGGCACCGTCAGAGTCTGCCCCCGGGGCCCAGGGGGTGTACAGGCCCTCAAGGGCCAGAGGAGCTGAGGTCATGCTCAGCAGCAGGATGCCGCCCCCAGACGCCCTGAGCTGGGGGCTCCGGGGACTCAACTGGGACCCCCTGGCCTGTCCCCTCTGCGTCCTGCCATATTCTTCCCCTTCCAGCTTCAAGCAGGACAGGCAGGTGGCAGGGCCAGGTGTTCCCCAGGGACATAAGACGCGGGCCCTGTGTACCCATGCACACGGCCCAGGCAAAGGAGTCAGAGGTCAGGGAGGCTCCTGACATCAGAGAGGACAAGCGTTCTGGCTAACCCCAAAGGGCCAGCAAACCACAGACCCGCCAGAGAAGGAGGGAGCGGCGAGCGGTCAAGAAGACACCCCTCCCCTCCACCACGGGCCATCACTCGTTGAGACTGAAGGCTAGGGTGGGGGTGAAGACCAAGACAGAAGGGGACCAGTGCTCCCAGTGTGGACACCAGGTTCTAGGCACTCAGTGAAGAATGTAGGCTGGGGCAGGAGGGGACCCCCGGCTGTCACACGGGGACCCTGCACCTGGGTTTCCCGCAAGCCCTCCTGGAGCATGTCCAGTGCCCGAGGCTGCTGTGACGTTGCTGATCGCTAAGCAGAGCTGGCTATGGTCGCCCAGGGCCGCTGCAGATGACAGCCCCCCTCTCCCGCCCCACAGTGTCCATGAGGAAGTGTGGCCACGCTCGACCTCTCCTACATCCTCATACAAACTGACTGCAGCCAAACACAGGGCAGGCGTAAATGCGCTCCAAGCCTCTCATACACACGTGCCCGTGTGTGCACGGCACCTGCAGGCTGGCCTTGTTTGTGTGGAACGCGTGCCACTCTTGCCTCTAAAAAGCACCCCTGGGGATGGGAAGGTAGGCTGTCACCTGCCAGAATCTTGGGGGGTAGTGGGTGGTCGTGAGCTGCCCTGCTCCGAGGATGTGGCAGGACGGCCATCTAGCTTTCCAGCCTTCCTCCTTAACCTCTTCCCACCACGAGCCCCTGGCTCCTCCTCCCTGCCGCCCCCCAAATTCAACACACATTCTCAGCACCAAAGTGGATGGGCCGACGGTGCGGCCCATGGTTCTGGCACTGGAGGGAAGCAAAGGCAAGAATTCTACTCTGGATGCGAGCGAAGCAACTGCATTGATGCCAGCTGGGGCGACTTCTGCCAGACAGAAGGCATGGGGGCTGGCCTGTTTCTGTGACTTCTGACCTCAGTGATTCTTCTGCAGCGGGTCGAGGTCAGGAGTGAGCGAGCAAGGGAACCTGCTGTCTGTTCTTGCTCCCTCCCCCGACCTCACTGGAGCAGGGGCCCTAATAAAGCCTTGCCTGAATTTCTTGTCGGGCCTCTAGTCAATTTCTATTGGATGAGCAAGGCCAAGAACCCTGGTTGGTATCAGATTTATGGCCTTCAGTGTGTGGCTCATCCCTTTCTGAGGAGGGGATCTGGGCACCTCTGGGGACCCTGAATGCAGCTTCCCGGTGGGCAGTAAGTGGCCACTTGAACCCTGCCTTCCTGACTCCGGGGGCTCAGGTCCCTCATCTAGGCAACACTGTCCTCGCCTCCTCGTCCTTTCCCCTCTCCTGCTATTTCTCTGCTTCTCCTCTGTCCTCTCCTTTCAAGAGTGCATGCCGGGCAGCCATAGCCTCACTCCTCTTGGCTGGTGAGACCTCTGGCCGCCCACGGTGCACCTCGACCTGCGGCCAGCTGAGGCCGGAGAGGCTAGCCTCACCCGTGCAAACTCTGGCCTAGCGGGCCATCCCTGCCCAGAGTCACAAGAGTGACAGGCTCAGTCCTCACGCTGGCAGCAGCTGGAAGGCTCATTGTCCCGGCGCTGACTCACCTTTACTCTCCTGTTCTCTTTCTCTTTCTCAGTCTTTTCTGTCCCTCCCGTTTTACCTCTCTCTTGATCCTCATACCTGCACTCCCACCCTTTTTTATCTGGAAAACTTGCCCGTGTCTACAAGTTTTTGTCATTGCTATCTTCATCTTAGGTCGTTTAGTCTGTCCAGCTGCCCTGCTGATGTGGGCACGGTGGAGGACTTAAGCCTTGAAATACAAAAGCAGCCCTTTTATTGTTTATCTCAAACACTGCTTGAGACTCCAACCTTGGGTTACTTGGGATTTTGAAGAACAGAAAGAGAGGAGCTTTCGTTTCTCCCTCCTCTGCCTCTGCGATGCAACTGCTCTGACTGCGTGCTCAGGAACTACCTGATTCATCTGTAGTGCCTCAGAATGAAGGAAAAAAGCGTGGGGGGAGGGCATTTTAAATTCAAGTGGGAAAACTATGAGGCCTCTGGCTCTGTCTTTATGTAAAAATTAACTTGCAAATGGGCTGTCTTCAATTAGCTTAAAGGCAATTGAGCCCTTATATATTCTCAGAAACATAGAAGAGGCTCATCAGAATACATTTTGGGCACCTGTGATCTGGGAAAATAGTCAATATTTAATTAATAACTGGTATTAGTGCTGGCTTAAGCCTGTGGGTTTAATTAACACAGATCTGTACTTTAGAGTCACCCACATTAAATATAACACTTTCATTGTACCCAGGGTTACTGAAAGGAAGTGCATACTGTTCCTGTCATAACATTTGTCACCAGGGAAACAACCCGACATGATTACATTTTTAAGTAAATGTAAGTGGGGTTAGAGCTTTTTGGTAAACTCTAGAGGAATAGTTTTGTGTTGAAAGTATCCATCTAAAGCAGTCCCTCCCAATGTTGGTAACTTAAAAACTAAAACTAAGTAAAATGAAAGGAATTCATTGGGTTCAAGGACCATTTCAAATAAGATGAAACAATGAGAACACTGCTGGCTAAAAAGTGTAAGCTGACCTACTTTTGTCTTCTTGTGAAAGAGAAAAGAAGCTGTTTGGTACTATCTTGAGATGGCCTCTGCCAACCTACAGAATGCCAGTGCAGAAGGCCCTTCATGGCAGCTTAAGGAAAGTTGGGTGTGTGTTTTCAGAAGGGTGTATGAGGAGCAGAAATATGTCCTGTTTGTTAAAGGAAAAAGAATGATTCTGTCCTAAAGCTGGTTATTTCTCAGTGGAAACAGCAAGGGACAAAGCATGGCTAACGAAAGTTGCAGAACGTCTGCGGAAGAGAAACATGGAGAACAGAGTTTTTAATGTGGTCAGGACTTTCCAAGGTTGAAATCAATTTAATTGGGTAAATGGGTTTTATTCAGAGCAGGCTGATGCAAGACGTGATTTGGTTTCTGTCTCTCCTAAGAGAAAAAAGTTTTCCTGGAACGCCGCTCTGACATCAGATTGTGTGAGTTTCTATGCCTTTAAGTGATTTGTAATGACCTTTGAAATCTTTTTGTTTTCCACCTTAGATCAAGAAATAATTGTTTCACAGTGACCTCGATTCTGTCAACCTACAATTCTATCTATTCTATCTAAAACATTGTGAGACTTTGGGTGGACTTTCCAAATATCAAATTGAAATTACAGTTCTTTTGACGTCCAGCTAACTTTGAAACTGACGTCCCCAAAGAGAGATCCAAAGCTAACTGGGTTCACTGGGTGTGTTAAATTCCATGGGAAACACTGTCCAAACTCACTGTTGCTGGTCTCAGATGGGACCATCAGGCTCTCCCCAGTTTTATCGCGACCACCAAAGAGATGGGGAGGGGGCTTGGGGTGCTTCCGTTGTCCAGTCTCTCCCCTTACTCTATGTCCAAAACCCCCATGGGAACACTCCCAGCTCGAGGCCCTTGGGTCCTGGCCCTGTGACATTTCCCATTGCGCCCAACTCCAGTTCCTCCAGGATCTCCTTCCCTCCAGGCCCCAGCAGCCCAGACACTATGACTACCTTCTGGGCTGGCCGCTTCTAAGCGCCCACTTCCTAGGCTTTCAGTTCAGTTCAGTTCAGTTGCTCAGTCGTGTCCGACTCTTTGCGACCCCATGAATCGCAGCACGCCAGGCCTCCCTGTCCATCACCAACTCCTGGAGTTCACTCAGACTCATGTCCATCGAGTCAGTGATGCCATCCAGCCATCTCATCCTCTGTCGTCCCCTTCTCCTCCTGCCCCCAATCCCTCCCAGCATCAGAGTCTTTTCCAATGAGTCAACTCTTCGCATGAGGTGGCCAAAGTATTGGAGTTTCAGCTTTAGCATCAGTCCTTCCAACGGGTACCCAAGACTGATCTTTAGAATGGACTGGTTGAATCTCCTTGCAGTCCAAGGGACTCTCAAGAGTCTTCTCCAACACCACAGTTCAAAAGCATCAATTCTTTGGCATTCAGCTTTCTTCACAGTCCAACTTTCACATCCATACATGACCACAGGAAAAACCATAGCCTTGACTAGACGGACCTTAGTCGGCAGAGTAATGTCTCTGCTTTTGAATATGCTGTCTAGATTGGTCATAACTTTCCTTCCAAGGAGTAAGCGTCTTTTAATTTCATGGCTGCAACCACCATCTGCAGTGATTTTGGAGCCCCCCAGAATAAAGTCTGACACTGTTTCCACTGTTTCCCCATCTATTTGCCATGAAGTGATGGGACCAGATGCCATGATCTTCGTTTTCTGAATGTTGAGCTTTAAGCCAACTTTTTCACTCTCCTCTTTCACTTTCATCAAGAGGCTCTTTAGTTCCTCTTCATTTTCTGCCATAAGGGTGGTGTTGTGTCATCTGCATATCTGAGGTTATTGATATTTCTCCTGGCAATCTTGATTCCAGCTTGTGCTTCTTCCAGCCCAGTGTTTCTCATGATGTACTCTGCATATAAGTTAAATAAGCAGGGTGACAATATATAGCCTTGACATACTCCTTTTCCTCTTTGGAACCAGTCTGTTGTTTCATGTCCAGTTCTAACTGTTGCTTCCTGACCTGCATATAGGTTTCTCAAGAGGCAGGTCAGGTGGTCTGGTATTCCCATCTCTTTCAGAATTTTCCACAGTTTATTGTGATCCACACAGTCAAAGGCTTTGGCATAGTCAATAAAGCAGAAATAGATGTTTTTCTGGAACTCTCTTGTTTTTTCCATGATGCAGCGGATGTTGGCAATTTGATCTCTGGTTCCTCTGCCTTTTCACATGCACAATCCCAAGCAGGTCACCCCCACATCAGGGACACCGTTACATACATCATAAGATATGAACGTCAGAGACAGCAGATCCCCCTCCGGAGAGCCCTGGTGGCACACTGGCACTCGCTAGGAGGGCCCCTCTGGGGAACCCCTCTCACGAGGGACTGACGACCAGAGATAGCTGGCTAGTAATCGACAGGAGAGCAGAGGACACTCAAAACCCTAGAAGGTGAGAAGGGCATTTGGAAGACCCTCGAACCCCTTCTGACAAAAGCCTCCTGGTGAAATGCCTCTGGGACCTGGGACTTCATTTCTAGGAACGCTCTTGGTCGAAGGTTTTTCAACATGGGAGGATCCTCTTCTAAGCCAGAAGAAACACCTCCGGATTGTATCCTTAAAAACTGGAAATCTAAAAAAACAGATAGGCTGAAAAGAGAAAAACTTAAACTGTACTCTAACACTGGCTGGCTTTATATAAGTTGGGGGGATGGAGAAAAACTGTGAGGGAAGAATTATAAACATATGTACAAACTCAAAATATGCCTTCCTTCTTTTACATGCCCATGCAGCTGCATGGAAAGAAAGGAGACTTTTATCACACTTTTTTAGAAAGAAGACTTGAGGCTGAGATTTACATCTCATAGAAGCAAAACCCTAAATGAGGCTAGATTACCTGGCCAAGATTGTACCTGATAAGGGTTGATTCAGTTCAGTCGCTCAGTCATGTCCGACTCTTTGCAACCCCATGAACTGCAGCATGCCAGGCTTCCCTGTCCATCACCAACTCCCAGAGTTCACCCAAATTCATGTGCATCAAGTCAGTGATGCCATCCAGCCATCTCATCCTCTGTCGTCCCCTTCTCCTGTCCCCAATCCCTCTCAGCGTCAGGGTCTTTTCCAATGAGTCAGCTCTTTGCATCAGGTGGCCAAAGTATTGGAGTCTCAGCTTCAGCATCAATCCTTCCAATGAATAATCAGGACTGATTTCCTTTAGTACTGACTGGTTGGCTCTCCTTGCAGTCCAAGGGACTCTCAAGAGTCTTCTCCAACACCACAGTTCAAAAGCAGCAATTCTTTGGCGCTCAGCTTTCTTTATGGTCCAACTCTCACATCCATACACAACTACTGGAAAAACCATAGCTGTGACCAGATGGACTTTTGTTGGCAAAGTGATGTCTCTGCTTTTGAATATGCTGTCTAGGTTGGTCATAGCTTTTCTTCCAAGGAGCAAGTGTCTTTTAATTTCATGGCTGCAGTCACTATCTGCAGTGATTTTGGAGCCCCCCAAAATAAAGTCTCTCACTGTTTCCATTTTTCCCTCATCTATTTGCCATGAGTGATGGGACTAGATGCCATGATCTTAGTTTTCTGAACGTTGAGCAGAAAAGGAGTGGTTTGTGCAACTGCCAATACTTTTTGTCACATATGAAGTTAACACTTTCTTCCAGGTAGAAACCAATGCCAAGAAAATCTGTCAACAAGCCATTTGATTCCACAGATAATTATCTACTAATCTTTGCCATTCAGTGTGGGCAAGGAAATGAAAACTGGCTCTCTAGCTCGTTCTCTTGGATCCTGCAAGGCATAAAAAGGCTTCTGCCAGAAGGTTTTCATTTTCTCATAGCCTTTGTCAGGCATATGATTTATGCGGCGTTTTGTCTCGTGCGCTGTTGTCTGCTGACTGATGTAAACCTCCGATTAAGACTGTTCGGTCCAAGGAAGATTCAGAAGGAAAAAGCCTGCCCTCTGAGACCTTGGCTCTAGGACCTGCCTGCAGAGGGATGGGGAGCACTGCTCTTGGAACAAGCACAGTCTTGGGGGCCAGCCTGGGCACCAGGAAGCTGCTGAAAACCAAGTCCGCACAGGGTCCAGACTTTGTGAAGTTGCGTGGTTTCAAGGTCACCCCTGCCCAAAGGAACCCAATCTCACCTACATCTAGGCCCGGGTATGGAGCACTGAGGCCTGCCTCAGGGCCTGGCCCCACAACTGCGTGGGCCTGGGAGGCGGCTGGGGACAGAGGCATCAGCTGCCTGCAGGCGAACCAGCTGCCCACATCCTGGCTCCCTCAAGTCACACCCAGGACTATGACCCCTGGAAGGCCTGTGATCACACCCACACTTGGGCCGCCTGGGTTTTCTCCAGCTTGTGATGTGTGTGGAGGGCTTTCTGAGCTTGGGGCCTTGTGAGGAGCTGAGGAGCACTCACGGAAGTTAGGATGACGCCGCGGAAGGTCTTGTCATTCTCCAGCTTCTCCAGACTGATGACCAGCTCTGTCAGCAGCTCCAGGCTGAAGCAGTTTACGGGGGGATTCCTGAACTTCATCACGGCTACCCCTAATTTGAAAACAAAGAGGACAAAGCTTGTGCCAGCACAAGAAGGGTGCCCCCAGTCACCTATAGGAAGGCCATGGGAAGACATACAACTGTTGGGTTTTTTAAATTGAGGTGAGATTCACGTATATTATAATAAAGGGAGTGCGTGTACACATCCCTGTACACACTGGCAGTTACCATCCTCCCATCCCAGCCCCTGTGTGTGTGTACTAAGTCACTTCAGGCATGTTCGACTCCTTGAGACCCTACGGACCAAAGCCCACCAGGCTCCTCTGTCCATAGGATTCTCCAGGCAAGAATACAGGAACGGGCAGCCATGCCCTCCTCCAGGGATCTTTCTGACCCAGGGATCACTAATCACTGATCTCCTTCTTGTTCCTATGGACTTGCTAACTGTGGACATTTTATGGAAGCGGAATCATAGAAAATACGTGACCTTTTGTGTCTGCCTGCTTTCACTGAATGTTTTCAAGTTTCATCCACGAAGTAGCAGGTGTCAGTGGTTCATTCCTTCTCAAGGTCAAATAACTTTCCATGATCTGTATACAGCACGTTCTGCTTATCCATTCACCGGCCAGTGGATACTTGAGTTAGTTCCACCTTTTGGCTATTGAGAGTAATGCTGCTGGGAGCACTCACATACACATTTTTGTTGATCTTTTTTGGGGGGGGGTTAAATGCATTTTACTTTTAGACGACCTACATGACACGTTTTTTTCCCTCACAAACAATGCCTCCGCTCCAAATAAATCGACGTTCAAAACAAATGAAGAGCTCACGATGATATCAGTCCAATTTTCTCCCAGATACCAAGTCTGACATACTCATGGGAGCAGACGGTCTTACTGTAAGTGAGCAACTCTAAGAACTAGATGTGTGAAGAGGAACTCCAGTGAGGGTTCTGGTTCACACTTGTTTAAGGATCAAGGGTGAGAATATCAGGGGCCGGATGTTCTTAAAACTCTCCATTTATACATTCATTCTGCCAGCAGCAGGAAAAGCAGGAGGGAAGGGCCTGCCCCTGTGATCAGTGCAGCTACTGGCCTGACTGAGGCCGTCTGTTTCCACTGCCTGGCCCAAGGGCAGACCCTAGGAGCTTCAGAAATGTCATCCTACACAGAAGAATCTATCAGAACTTTCAGAAGTGAGCTCTCCAAATGTGGCGCGGAGCTAAGTTTCTGAAGCTGACTCGGGATCTTTGTGTTTAGTGAGACAATATCTAAGAGTTGGGGGGAGAGGTAGAGGCCAAAGGTGAACAGATGGACTTGGATATCACCAGGTAAATAATCACACCCCTCGCATGGGGTACAAAATAAATGTTTCTTGAATGTTAAACAGAATCCAAAATCAGCTTTTTAAAAAAATATTATTTTTAATAGGAGGATAATTGCTTTACAATATTGTGTTGGTTTCTGCCATACATCAACATGATAGCACTTTGGCACTTAAATGAAAACATTTTATAAAGCACTTTTACTCCATTAATTCTTCCAAGTCTCAAGATGCCTGAAGGCCACCTGGGTCTGGCAATGAGGACAGAACCATGCTTGGCTTTGATCTCAAACTCAACCTCCTACCAGGATAAGCCGGCAATGTTTAGGAGGCTCAGGGTGGGAGGTCACAAGACAGCTTGTCTTAAAATGTGAATCTGTCTGTCTCTGCCCCCAAGCCCACTCAGGACCTAGCTCTGAAGGGCTCTCTGATGGAGAAAGCACAGCTTTCTCTTTCAAAAGTGCTCTTTCTACCTCTTTTTTAATCCACCTTGGAGACTTTTAAGAGGTGTTCTGAGGGGGGTGGGTAAGAGTGATTTATCTGTGGCTGTAATTAAAAAAATATCTGCTGGGTTCTGTGCCACCTGGGAGTATTAACAAAAAGTTAAAAATGTTATTCCAAGATGCTTCCAATTATTTTCACTTCCCAAGTTAATAGCTTATATAAGGAGCACATACCCCAAACTTTAAAAACAGAAACACGTTTATCTTCATAATGAACTGGGGCCGGGGGCTGGTGGTGGTGGTGGTGGTCGTGGTGAAACAACTCGACTGGTGATGACCCTTAGCTTTGAACTCAACAGAAACTTACTTCAAAATCAGGCTTTATCTCGGGATCTTTAGAAATTCGAGCGCTTTCCCGGGTCCGGATTCTAGGTCTGGGTCCGGAGCCGGGGGCCCCGCGGAGCCGGGCCCGACCGGGGGGATGCCGGGCGCTCGGGGGCGCTTACCTAGGCCGCGTCCGGCTCCACCAGCACTCGCTGGCTTCCGAAGCGCCGTGCACAGCCCCCGCCGCCACCGGCCGCCGACTCTGTGCGCCCAAGAGTCGTGCCCCGGAGCATCGCCCCTGCAGAGGCCGCCGAGAGATCGGTTCGCCCCCGCGCCCCCGCGCCCCCGCGCCGCGCACACAGACCGAGCAGAGCGCGCGCGTGGAAGCGCACTCCCGACGCCAGCGCCATCTTGGCCGAGAATGGGCAGGTGGCGGCGCCGGGGTGTGATCTTGCTGTCCGCCCCGCCCCCGGGGCCCGGGCCGCTCCTCCAAGGCGGAGCCTTGGGCTCCGCGGAGCAGAGCGTCTGGACAGATTGGACTGCACGTAAGTCACGGAGCCAGAGGTTTGCGCTCAGCGGTGGCCAGGGGCTGCGGGGCCCTGGCTCTGGCCACCCCGCAGAGCGTGGGCACTGGAGCGCCACTTCCTGCTAGCAACCAGATTTGCAGCTGCTAGCTTAGCCTGGGGCAGAACAGCCTGGTGACAGAGAACTGATCTTTCACCTTCTCAAGAGGCAGCTCATTTCACCGGGGCTCCTCCTGGGGGAGGGGGAGGCGACAGCTTCCCTTTGCCCTCAATCCTGCTGAGCACACAGTGCTGGCATTCAGTTTGGAAACGCTGGACACAGTAAGGGCCAAGGGATTATGTCTTAAACGTTCTTCCTTCTGGAACAAACTCGTTTTTGAGGTGGGGAAGTTTTTCCATGGCCATCTAACACAGCAGTGAATGAGATCCACCTTTTTGGTCGGGCAGAATTCAAGGCTCCTGGAACATACAGTTGATAACTCCCCTGGTGGACCAGGGGTTAAGATTGTGCTCCCAAGGCAAAAGGCAGGATCCTGGCCAGGGAACTAAGATAAACACACACAGTTTTCCTGGTTAAAGTGTTTTGCAGCTATGACTTTGGAAATGAAACCAAACATTTATTTTAGGCAGTTGTGTTTAATTCCCTCACAACTGACGCGGCCTTTGGGGGCAAGGGGCAGGAGGAGGCAGTGAACCCGGCAGACATTGCACTCTAATCCTAGGTTTATTCAACACAGTTCTTTTAATCTACACAACCAAGTACAAACACAACATCATCTAAAATGCTACAAAGTTACAAAACTCAAAACAAAATTTATAGTACTGACTGTACAATAAAAGCTGAAAAAGCAATGTACACGTTGCCAAGGTAACCAGCAAGACCACCAAGAATACCAACACAGTGGAGTGGGGGTGGGGTTCTGTGATGACCTGGCAGAGCTGGCTCTCAACAATTTCAGAAAGAGGGGGTCTGTGTGTGTGTCCTTGCACACGGCTACGTGTGTAAAGAACCATTCTGGGCAGATGATGGGGGTGGGGGTGGTATTTGACCCTAGAGGTTAGAAAAGGACTCAGGCTGGGCCAGGCTAACAGGAATAGCAGTTGCCTAATAGCACGCATTTCCTGTGGGACCCCGAGATCGGCCCCAGGTCTTCTGTGGAATGGGAAAATGGGCTCCCTGGCTCACCCCTGCTGGCTCTGCCACTAAACTGACTCTCAGGAACTAGAAACGTGGAATTGCTCTAGCTAGAAAACTGGAGAGCATCTTTACAAGTACGACCCCAGACCCACAACACTCCTGCCGCTGGAACCGCGGGGGAGATGTCTGATCGCTGCCTCCACCTTGAAGCCTGCCCAGAGGGAGGGATTTCTTTGTGACTCCTCTGGAAACCAACAAGAGCGGTGGGAGGGAGTCGCAGGGGCGGAGCTCCAGGCCCCGCCTATCGGGAGGAGTTGGAGCTGGAGCGGCTGCGGTGGCGGCGGCGGCCAGGCGAACGGGAGCGACGGCGCGCGGGCGAGCGACGTCGTGGGGAGCGTGACCTGCGGGGAGAGGAGACAGTGTCAGAAAGGAAACCTGGAAACCCACGCCCATGACCACAGGGTTGCAGCCGCCTTCACACAGAGCGGCATGGCTCTAACTTGCCAGTCACACAGCTAGATCCCTCTGGGTGGCGCCGACAGAAGCCCTGGGAAAGACAGAAGCGTCCGGAGACTAAGGGTTCTGTCTCTGAGGGCCGTGTGGTGCAGCTGGCCAGCGCTAGCGGAGGAGGGACGGCTCAACCCCGGCCTCTGCCAAGGCTGTTCCCTACTCCTCTGACCCTTCAGATCTTCTCACAGAGGGCAGGGAGGGGCCGCACCTCTGCGGGTCCCTCAGTCGGGCAGCTCTTCCCTTCCCGGGCTGGAAGGAACTCGAGGACCTCCAAGGCCACCTGTGCTCATGCTGCTTCCCCACCCCCATCAGGGGGCAGGTAGGGCTGGACAAGGCCCCGAAGTCACTGCCCCCTCACTTTGTTTTGTCAATAAATAAAGGGAAACTGGTCCTAATCAGCCCCCTATGAAACCCCAGAGTGACCCACCTTCTCCTTATCCGTGGGGGTGACCTGCGCCACATAGGAGGAGGTGGCAGCATCCTCCTGGGAGGACTGAATCTCCGGGGGGGTGGCCGGGGCCAGGGAGCTAGCACAGCGGTGGCAGTGATCTCCTGACCATCGATTTGTCCTATTGAAAAAAGGGTAAAGTCACAAAATACCTATCTAACAAGCACCTGCCCTGGTGGGCAAGACAGAAAGGAGCCCGAGGGAACAAGGACAACCCACTTTGGTCACAGAGAAAAAGAAGCTCATAATCGCTAACACTGGAGGTTTCATCAGGAGACCCACCGAGGGCAGGACCCTAACCAAGGACTCCATCTTGGTGTGCTGGATAGCCTTCTGGGGAAGCCCATTCAGGTCGGAACCTAAAGAACAGGCAGGAGCCTGCTTAGCAAGGGGAGGGCTGTGCCCCCACCCTGAGCTGGAAGCGGGTGCTGCACCTGGACGTCCTCCTTGCAAGCAATGTGAAGGGGGCAGAAGAGAGAGTGAGGGAGACCAGTCGGGCTTCAGCAGGACAGAGATAGGGTGAAATGTAAGAACTCAAGGGATGAAGGGAGGGACAATCCTGGGAGCCTGCTAATGGGTCAGGTGAAGGATGATTGGCACCAGGTATCTGGAAGAGCTGTGATTTGGAGGGGAGGGGAAGGGGGGAAGGGTTGCATCAGACAAAGAACTAATTCGAGGGTAAGGAACAAAGGACAGGATATTCAGGAGACTTCAAGTCTGTCTAAAGAAAGTATGCAAAAAGTGCCTCAGGGAGGGGAGTCTGTGTACAGCCAGTACTAAAGCCACACAAGTGAATGAAACTGCAGAATTGCAAGGGAAGGCAGCTCAGAATGGTGCAAGAGGAACCTGCAGGGTCTCAGGAGAGAAAGAATGAAGGAAACTGAGGCAGAGACCCAACAATCCCAGGGGACCAAGCACAGCCAGTGTGTTCCCAAAGGGTGGGTGGGCAGGCTCTTCTACCTTCTCAGCTTCTGCTTTCAAGAGAACTTCTGGGGTACCGACTCACATCAGTACAAATCCACGATGTGCACCGATGTTCGCAACATACTTGAAAGGCTTAAGTAGACACAGCCTAAGGTGGCCTTGGCCCATGAAAGTGAAAGTGAAGTTGCTCAGTCGTGTTGGACTCTTTACGACCCCATGGACGGTAGCCTACCAGGCTCCGCCATCCATGGGATTTTCCAGGCAAGAATACTGGAGTGGGCTGCCATCTCCTTCTCCAGGAGATCTTCCCAAACCAGGGATCGAACCCGGGTCTCCCGCATTGCAGACAGACGCTTTACCATCTGAGCCACCAGGGAAGCCCAGGGCAAAAGCTATTCCTGGTTAGGTATTGCATGGGCACTGACTATGTAACAACAAAGGAAAAAAAAAAGGGAAAAAAGGAGAAGTCATCCTCTAGCTGCTGCAGCTAAATCGCTTCAGTCATGTCAGACTCTGTGCGATCCCATAGACGGAAAGCCCACCAGGCTCCCCCACCCCTGGGATTCCCCAGGCAAGAACACTCGGGTTGCCATTTCCTTCTCCAATGCATGAAAGTGAAAAGTGAAAGTGAAGTCACTCAGTCGTGTCCCACTCTTCGTGACCCCATGGATTGCAGCCCACCAGCCTCCTCTGTCCATGGGATTTTCCAGGCAAGGGTACTGGAGTGGGTGCCATTGTCTCCTCTCATCCTCTAGCTACCTGGCCAGTAAAAACCAAGCCCTTCCATTTCTTTCTGGAGACTGAGTGGTTCCATTCAGCACAATACAAGGAGACAGAGAAAAAGTCCTACCAGAATCTTAAGACAAAGTGGAATATTTATCACACACATCCTGAACGTGTCTAAGCCTCCTAAATTTTTAGCAAGTGCTCAGACTCCGTAAAACACAAGACTGACAGTCTCTAAAACAAAGGCATGACTCACAAAGTTATGAACTGATGCCTGCAGAGTGACGGATCCCAGTGTATGCTGAACTCCTAAAAACACTCCAGGGGGATTTAAGGAGACTGAAAGACTTAAAAGTACCAAGGAAAATTTTGTACTATACAAACTCTACCAGGGTTCAAGGGCAATTATCTTTCAAACATGTAAGAGGGCCTCCAAGGATGCCAAGGTTCTCAAGGGTTCAGACTCTTCTCCTCATGCGGCCTGGCAGCCCACGTGGGGCTTGGGCACTCCTGGCTCAGCTCGGCTGCCTGGAGGACAGAAGCAGCAAGGGCCAGCGAAACCCACACTCCTTAAAATGCCGCCTATTCGAGATGCAAAACGACTGACAAATGTTCAGTCCTTCAAAGGTTGTCAAAGCCAATACAAAGTGGCTGTAAACATCATCAACAGTTAAGATGCACTTTAGGAAAAGGTAAAATTTGTGGATTTAGAAAGTTATCTTAAAAGTGCTAAGTTTTAGCAAAACAGAAAGTAACTCAGGATTAAAGAAAACATTCCCATATAAAAATGTTTCATTATAGTCAAATACTTTGTGAAGAAAAAAAAATCCTTCATTTGATCCTTAAGTTTTAACAGATTGAAATATTCTTAAAATGCTAATATATTCATATTTGATGAATACTTTTTCAAGAATAATGCTCTATAAAACATGTTTTTGGTAAGCACACACCCACTGAAGAAGAACTGTAATCTTGACAGAACTCCAAGGAAATTCTCACATTCAGCCAGACTGGAAATCGGTTCCATCACACCAGGTATGGTGGGCAGCTGGCCTGGGACAGGTCAGAGCAAGGCTGGACTTACCTCCGTCCATGTGCTTCAGCGCCTTCTCAGCCTCGTCTGGATTCTCAAACTCCACGTAGGCGTAGCCTTTAGACAGATGGGGGTGCATCCTTTCTACGGGCATGTCAATCATTTTGATTTTCCCATAGGTAGAGAATATCTCCATGATGTGATCCTAGGGAGGAAGAAGGGTCACTTAGGTTCCGCCTTCCTTCACTTGTGTAGAAGTCAGAGAACCTGCCACACGATGACCACACGCTCAGCACCCTCAGCACACACACAAAATATATTCTGTTAAAAGGAAGTAAGCAGGGCTCTACTTGGTCACATGCCACCAACTCAGCCCTCAGAAATGCTGCATCCTAGGTTTACCTTCTGGCAGAGGCGGGCTTCTCGTTTTCCATTTTAAACATCTGCAAGAATCACCCCAATGTCCACTGGACAGAAGCAGGATTCCTCACCTTGGTCACATTCCTGGTGAGCCGCCCAATGTGTACTTTGGTGGGTTTAGGGGAAGGGCTCCGCCTTTTCCTTTCCTTTTCATCTCTTTTGGGTGGTTTGGACCTAATTGAAAAATACAAAATCCTATTAAGACAGTGAAACTCCTTTTTTGGTCTACTTTGGTAATAACTAATGGTAACCTTATAGCCCCAGTCTGTAAATTTAGGTCCCAGATAACTCATGAGTTTTGGAGGTAATCCCCTGAACTGACCAGTCCCCCGTGGAGAAGAGGGGCTGGAAGGGGGCTCACTTGGAGCGGGAACGCCGCCTGTTGTCGTGTCTGCGCCGAGAAGGGCTCGGGGAGCCGGAGGAGCTGCTGGAGCTGGAGCTGCGCGACGTGCTGGAACTTCCCGAGCGGCTCGAAGCTGAAGACGAGCTGGAGCCGCTGCTGGAGCCCGTGCTGGTGCTGGAGCCTGAGCTGGAGGTAGAGCTGGACCGGGACCTGAGGGCCGAGAGGGAGGGGTCACCGGTGGGAGCAGTGCGCCTCACCACAGACAAGTCAAGAGGAACCACTAGGCTCGTATTCTGAAGCCTCAAGGCTTTCCCCAGCACCCACAGACACCCTCCAGCCCCATCTTAACAAAGCCCTTGCAGGGACAGAAACAGCATATGTACCGTGCACGTATTGTGCAGTGACAGGACTGCTTCCTACCTACACAGAAGCCTTGCCTACTGGGAGGAAAGGAGCAGTCTGGCAAGTCAGAGCCCCCGGCTCAGCTTGGAAGGCAGCTACTAACTGACACAGGCTGGTTTCCAACAAAAGGAAAAGGAAAGAGCCAGGCTAGGATGATCCAACCACAACTTCGAATCAAAAGCACGCGAGAGAAAAGCATAACTCAAGACGCTGCATTCCTAATGCCTCCGAAAGAGAAAAAAACAAACATACCAACACTGTCCTCTGTATGATCAGAGCAAAGCCCAAACCAGTCTGCCATAAATTAGTAATCTGAGTGCTTTCTTTATCAATAAAAAGAAAGAACACTCTGCAGGCTCTTTGGGAAAGAAGAGGGCCATGGCTTTGGAAGTAAGGCCCTGACCTGCCAGCCCCACCTGGTGCTGCTGCTCCCGCTGGAAGCACTGCGCCTCTTCCGAGTCTTATCCCTGCCACGATCCTTCTCGCTCGACTCCTTGGTGGCCCCTTTATCTTTAGAGCGGTCCTTGGACTTCTCATCAGAGCGGTCTTTGCGTTTGGAGGGAGAAGGCGCCCTGGACAGTGAGGGAGAGTGTGAGATGACATGCTCCTTGGGCTGAACCCTGAAACCACAGCACAACCCAAAAGGGGATGCAAAGGGCTACAGAAACCCCAGACCACCACAGAGCAAAATAGTCTGTGGCTTAGGACACTTTCACTGTAAAATTCAAGATATTTCCAATGTCCCCCTTTCTGAGGGTCCCTAGCAACGAGCACCCCGAAAGTAGCACTAGAAAAATCTGACAGAAGGATTACCTAGTGCTGGACTTTTTATTATTTTCTTTGACTCCTAGCAAGCTCTTCTTTTTCACTCTGATAAATCCATTCTCCCCTTCTGAGGTGTTCAAAGCAGCAATGGCGGCCTCACTTATCTGAACTCTCACGTCTAACTTGAGTCTGAGAAACGATCCCTAATCGATTGCAATTTACGCCAAAGTGCAGCCTAATAACAAGATAAAAGGATTCACAGAGTAAATTGGCAAGGCAACAAATCTACTTTGCAGTCAAAAGCTGAGCACAGGAGCAGGCGACAAGGAACACAGTCAGCAGTGCGCATCCACCAAGCCAGGAACACTTGGGCCGGGTCCATTTCCTCAGGGGATCCCGCCCCCACAGGAGGCACCTGAAGAACTGTCAGCTCAGCTTGTCTTTTTCTTAAGCAATGGTGTGGCTGGTGGGGTCCTGTTCCTTGGCAGGTAGTACAACGCCCATTTCTCACCAGTTTTACGGTAAGCCCTCTACAGTCCTTTAGAGATACTATAGGAGCACATTTGCAGGCAGAGCAGAGAAAACCCTAAGTGACAGGATTCGACCTCGCTTCACTGCTGGAATCTTTGCAGGATACATTGGATAGATATTATGACTGGAAGCAAAAACCATTTCAGTGACTGGTACCAGTATCAAAACATTTAATAACCAAACAAATGAAACGTCCCCATGAACATTTAAAAAGTAATAACGTGAGACAAAACACAACAGAAATAACCTGTAGAATTGAGGTGGTGGTTCTGTGACTATTTGGTGCGCTCAATTTTTTCAGCTTTTCTGTATGCTCACATTTTTGGAAATGTATGCATTCACCACATGTAAGGGTTTAGCTAAGTTCCAGGGCTGCAGCATGTACTCAGTAAAAGGTCATCAGTAAATACTACTCAAGAACAAACTATTAATTCATTATGTGCTCTGTTTCCTGGGGCTGTTGCCTTTCAGTATTTCCAGTGAGGTTTTGTGCAACTTGCTTGAGTTGCAGAAGCAAAGATCTCAGGATGTTAACCTCAACTACTTCTATCTCACCTTCCTGTAAGTAACCTGGACACAGCCCACCAATCAGAATCTGTTTCCATGTGCGCAGTGCTGCCAAAATGCTGGATAAACATTCTGACTCAAGAGTGCCCAGCTGTGGACAAATGAGAGTGCACTCTTCTTTTCCAGGGCTATAAAGTCTTTTTAGACATTATGTCTTAAAATGAGAGGGCATACACAAAAAAAGAAGCCAAAAAAAAAAAAAAAGGCACTACAGACACTCAGTAAGGTGTCTGTAACACTAAGCAACATTGTAACAGTTAGTGTGCTTGCTTGGACAGTGAGTATAATTAAGTGCTTAACAGCCTGAAGTCCCCCTGCTTGGGGTCTGATTCAAAGCTTTGTTGTGTCTTTGTATCAATCCCTTACTTTGTTGTGTCTTTGTATCAATCCCTTAATCATTCCCAGCCTCAATTTCTCATCAGCATTAAGGAGAGACAGGCAGTTCCTACACTTCATAGCCGTCAAGAATATAAACCAAAGTAACCGATAAAAGAGTCTTGGGGATCTAGTTAAGGCTCAACAGATGTTAGCTAATATTAGGAGAAAGGCTTTGGAGGCTTTTCTCTGCGGCAAACTCTTGGCTCTTAAATCACACAGCCTCTGAATAGCAGGGGTCCCTGGACTGCCCCTATTACAATCACCGAGTAGCACTGTCCAATAGAAAGAGAGCCAGCTACAAGAGTACTCTAAAATTTTCTTGGCGCAACGTTGCAAAAAAGCATTAGTTAACAGATGAAGTTAACCTTGAGTAATGTATTTATCTGACACACTACACCCCAAACATAATCTTTTCACCAATCAGCATAAAAAATGATTAATAAAATATCCATGCTTCCCCATGCTAAGCTTTTTAAACACATCAATTTGAACTAGGTACATTTCAAGGACTCAGTAGCCACGTGTGGCCAGAAGCTACCTTATTACACAGCTGACCTAGAATATATATTCCAGGGGCCCACCCGAGTCCTAAAGATCTGCTCTTTGTAGTTTGTGAAAACAAGCACCACCGTTTATTCTTAAAACTCAAGACCACAGAGTAAAGGAAGGCTTTCTGGGTGTGGCCAGAGGGCTAGAAAGCAAAGGTTGATTCCGTTTACACAAGTGCAGGTAACAGGACCGTGGTTACCTCCCCCATCCTCTGGAAAGGTGCGCGTCCAACAGCCAAAAATAGGAGAGAAAAATTAGTTATATCTCGAGTACAAGGTGTTTCAGCTCACATCTTCGGAGCACCTTCTCCATTTACATTTCAGGCACAATTCATGAGAGACTGGAAAAGGCCACGCCTCTGCTCCGTCGACTTAACCTTTCCGTATCCTCTCTTTTGGGGTTACCGTCAAACTGGGCTCCAAGACATTAGGGGCCGTATCCCCAAGGGCTAGCACCGGGAAGGGCACACAGGAACCCCGCAGACGTTCGTGGAGTCGATGTTTGAAATTAATGGCTTCAAAGGGAGGGTCAGTCGGTCACCCAGGGCATCCCCAAAAGCATCACGTACCCACCGGCCCCGGCCCCGCACGCGATCTCGGCGCCCCGCGTCCGCGTTCACTCACAACTCCCCAGTCCAGGAGCCGGGCCGCGGGCGCTTCCAGGGCAGGGCCCGGCGTTGCGGGCCTGGGTCTCCAGCCCGGTGAGAGGGCCCGGACGGCGGAGGCCGAGTTCCCGGCCGCTCCGAATCCCGCGGGCCTCACTGGTCCCGCTGCAGAGCCGAGGAAACGAGGGGGCCCTTCCGCCCGCCGCGGCCCCGACCACTTCCGGGCCGCAGCTTCAGCGCCTCCCACTCAGCCCGCCCCGGGCCACACTCTTTCTTCTCAAACCCGGAGCGACGCCACAGGCCCCGCCGTCACCACCGCGTGGCCAGGGAGCAGGCCGGCTCCACGATGCGCCCCGCCGAACATGGCGGGCGGGCCCCTAAGCTCGGATGGGGCCGGATTCCCGCTACTTACATCTTCCCGCCGCCGCGACCTCCTCCCGCTCTTCTCAGCCTCAGAGGGCGGCGCGGCTCTGGCGTCAGGATTAGGGAGCGGGAAGGCGCGGTCGTCCGGCGCGCAGCGATGACGTAGAGCCCCTCGGCCATGGGCACGAGCGAGAGTGTTAAAGGGCCAAGGCCTGTTTGGGAAGAGACGCGTCGGGGCGCTTACTCTGGAGGGTCGACCGGGGCTGCCCCGGGCGGGCTGCACGCCTCGTGGGGCCATCAAGCTGGCAGCTCTTTGCGGCTGGGAGGGCTGCTTCGTGCGGGCAGTTTGCTGGCTGGCGCGGAGAGGGTTAAGGCGGCCGCGGGCCCGCCCCTCTCCGTGCGCGTGCGCACCGGGCGCGCTGTGGGCCTGGTGGCGTCCCGGGTCGCTGGGCTCCTGACCCTGCTGCTTCGTGGAAGGCCCCGGGCGGCCCGGCGGCAGAGTTGGAGGAAGGGTGCGCAGGTACTGCACGCTCCGGCGGCTTGCCGTGGGCACCCGTAGGGCGGAGGTGGCTTCGCGAGCAGAGCAGTTGCGGGGATGGGTTCGTGCAATTACCGCTCATGGCGTGAGGAGTGATCCTGTAGGCGCAGATTCTGTGCCGGCGGAATTGTACCAGGAGGACAAAGCAGGGGTAGTGCAGCCAGAACGAGCGGGCTGCAGAAGGCAGGGTGGAAGACAGTGTGCAAAAGGGAACGCGCCTCCGAGGCGCTGACCCTGCCGCTGAGGCCTGCAGTAGAAGGGCATGCCCGGCAGAAGGAACAAATGGTGCGAAGGCTCCTTGGAAGAAACCGGGGCTAGGAAGGTGGAGTTTAGCTTTTGGAGGAACAGAGAAACCTGTGCAACATATGGCGCCAAGGCTTCATCCTGCACTGTCAGAGCCTTCTGGCAAAGGCAGGAAGCTGAGAGTTAGAGGCCCAGGACCAGGCAGGAGGCTGTCGGAGTAAAACTCGGCGCTGAGCGGGCCAGGGCTTGCGGGTGTGTTTACCGCTGTGTCTCTCCCCTCTCCGAGCGGCGCCTGGCAGGCAGTCAACGTTTCGTGACTGTTAGTTGGGGGAGAGAAGGTGCGCTCCTACTTTTGACGGGCGTGTGAACAGGTAAGTGCCATAAGGAAGAGAAGGGAACAGATTCAAGACCCTCTTGTGGGAAGGAACCAGTATAGCTTCGAGATGGATCAAATATCAAGGGAAAAGACAGGACAGACCAGCATGGGGCTCGGTGGCTCCGGATGGATGGATTGATCTGTGATTGAAGTCTTCGAGTCATTGCTTTCTTCTCCATGTAGTTTTCCCAGCCAGTGGATTGTGGCCCCTTCCCTTCATCCAGTTCCTCTGGCCCTGTCCAAGGTGTCAAGTGTGCCCCTAAAACTAGCCTGGGCTGAGGGGCATCTGAGGAGTTGGGGATGGAAGACAGTTCCGGGGGTGGAGGGGTGGGCAGCCTGCCCTTTGTGTCCTCTGCCTTGGCACCAGCATACCTGGGTGGTGGGGGTTGGCAGTCAGTCTGGGTCCCTGTTCCCCTCTGCATTTAGATTTGGGGAGGGGGGTATTTCTGCACCTCTGTCACAGCTGCCATGGCCACTGATGGAGGCTTATGTGGAACAGAAGTGTGGCTCAGGCCCTGCACCAGTGAAGAGGCCCAGAGGGTGGGTGTTGTGGGCGGGGGGTGTGTGTTGTGGATGGGGGGTGTGTGTGGTCTTGGTGGGTCAGGCCTGCAGCACCCGGAAGTCTATAAGGAAGCCACGGCAGCGTGTCAGAGCCTCATATTCAGTGCCACATCAGTGTGTGCTGGGAAGGCTTGGAATCCAGACCCTTTGCCCAGGGACACAGTGACACCCAAAGCGGGGATAGGGCAAGCCCGTGATCACCACGGTGGAAGGAGTGTGGAGACACAGCCATCTGGAATCTGGGTTTTTTGTTGTTGTTGTTGTTAATGCTCTAGAGTAATAGAATTTGGCATGCAAGTAAATTTTTTAAAACACATTTTATATTAAATGTAAAAGCATGATTTATTCACTTACGAATTTAATCCAATTTGTTTCTAAATATTGTTGATTTCATTATCAAGTGTGTTATCAGCTGTTGAGCTTTAAAATTTTGAGCATCTTGGCTTTTGCCACTTTGAGACTCAGCAGGATGTGTTTGGAAGGAACATGAGAAAATAAAACTCTGAGGTCCGCCAACCCCAGCCTTCCAGGAGTCCTGGGTTCCTTTCCACCCAGCACCTGGTGCCAACTTGCTGAGGCCACGGAGATTGAAGGCCCAGGAGCTGTGGCCTTTGGGGACCTCAGGAGGTGGTTGGTGTAGGTTTGATGGATGGGGTGGGCAGGGCTTCCCTGGTCAGGGCCCTGGGCAGCTAGCCCCAGGCCTGGAGCTCCAGACCGTAGGCATCCTGTGGCCCTGGCCAGTGTCCTGAGCTTCTCTCCCTTAACCCCCGGGGTCAGGGCCCACCTGCTGATAATGTAGGGCTGCACTCACTTTGAGGAGCATGCTCCCATCAAGGCATACTGTCCCCCTCTCTTTATCTGCTATGGGTCTGGCGGCCTCTGCAGTGCCTGCCCTTCCAGGCTGGTACCCTGCACACTGAAAGGGCCAGGGAGTGCTTGGGCTGTGTTGGAGGTCACAAGGGCCACACAAGAGCTTTGAGGAGGCATTTGCATCCACTTGTAAAGCACATCAAGGAAGCATGTCTGCCCACTGCTGACAGACTCGGTGCCAAGGGCAGGCATGGTCCAGCCAAGCGGAAGAGAGGTTTGGGTGGGGTCAGGGCAGTTGTAATGTATCGGTGACCCTGGGAAAGGCATTAGAGGAGGAGGTGGGTCAAGGGGGACTGACTCCTGTCTGTAGGGGTAAATGCCTGCAGCCCCCAAAGGAGCCTTGGAGCGGGAGGTGCTGGCCTGTCCGTCTCGGGAGCCAGGCTGGATCTGAAAGAGCCAGCCAGCTGTGAGGGTCTGTAGTTGTGGGGAGGCCTCCCTGGCTCTTTGTTTCTGCAGTGGGGGGGGTTTCAGGTCCTCGACACCCCCTGACCGCGAGAGACACAGACTGCCCAAAGGAGGGGCTGCAGGGCCGGGGGCCACTGAGTGATGGGCTTGGGGGCTTGTGCTGGTTTTCATGCCTGGAACCCCATGTCCATTTCTGCCCCGGGGAGGTCAGGCGTACCAGGTATCACTATATCTGAGCTGCCTCCCCTGGGGAGGGCACAGGGAGGGCGCGGCCAGAGAAGGGGGCAGGTGTGCCCCATCACTGGGTGAGCCACTGTGGCCCCAGGCCTGCTCTGGCCGTCTGCAGCCAGTGGACTTGGGGCTTCTCCGACCTTGGAGGCCTCTCACGCTGGCACCCGTGGGGTGTGGGCTGGGCCCCAGGAGTGGGGCCTGGGCAGACCTGTGTGTTGAGGAGGGAAGGCAGGGCCCCCGCTCCCTGGACCCGACCCCAGCTTCAGTGCTGCCGGCTTGGAGCCCAGGCCAGGCGTGCCGGCAGGCGCGATGGGACTCTGGGCCCGGTGCTGTGCTGCCTCCTGGCTGTCTCTCCTGCTGGGCCTGTGGGGATCTGCCATCCTGATGCCCCTCCTCGGGCAGCCTCCCGGCCCACCTTTACCCTGAACCCTCCTTAGGGTGCCCTGCCCTCTCCTGGGGAAGGGAGAGGGACTTCAGGAGCTTGGGGTCAGGCCTGAGCTAGGGTTCAGGGAATGAGGCCTTGTGTCTGGAGGGTGGACACCGTATACTTGGCCTGCTGGCTTCAGCTGCGGAGTCAGGTGAACCACCTAACCCTGACGTTGGTGTTTGGGGTACCTCGTGGCGCCCCTGTGGGTCTTCTCCTTGATGCAGAAATGGGTGGAGTTTAGCCTCTCAAGCCAGGATGGGCCTTCTGCAGGTGTAGCTTGGACTCCTAGCACGGACAGTGGGGTGTCGATGAGGGTGGGTGGCACTCACCTTGACACTGACCGATCTGTGTGGGTGTGGGGGTCCCGGGGGCCTTGCTAGCTCATGCCATGAGCATTGCCCTGGTCGCCAGAGGTGAACTGAACAGCAGCTGTTGTGGGGTGTCCCTCAGATGGAGCCGCAGGAATTGACTGCCCCAGCTGGCAGTCTAGCTGTGGGCTGGACTTTTGGAACCCTTCACCCCCACCCCCCACCCCCGTTCCCAGGCTCTGGCCCCCCAAG
>SJXQ01007797.1:544562-678017 GCA_006408695.1 Aepyceros melampus
GCCTGAGCACCGCCATCCTTGCTGGAGGAGCCGCTAGTCATGGATCAAAGACAGGGTCAGGGTGTTGGTGAGACGAGAATGGTGTTGGCGGAAGGTGGGAGGTGGGGGGACAGTCAGTCCTGACACACAGGCCCTCAGCACCTGTTTGTGTCCCAGCCTGACTCAGACCAGCTCCCGGAGGAGGGGGCGCCAGGTCTGTTCTGTCCTATTCTGTGAGTTCCAGGAACCCATGCCCTGTTAGGAAGCTGACTTAGTTTCTTTTGGAACCAGATGCACTGTGACCACCAGAGTGGCAATTGTGATGAATGCTATTCACACGTTATCTGCAGTTGATATGAATGTGCTGTTTCTTTTTTTTTAAATTTATGTGGATATGTCGGGTCTCGGTTGTGGCATACGGGATCTAGTTTCCTAACCAGGGATTGAACCTGGGCCCCCTGCATTGGGAACGCAGAGTCTTAGCCACTGGACCACCAAGGAAGTCCCTGAATGTGCAGTTTCTTGGCCGAAACTCAGGCCGATGCAATCCCAGCCCTGACACTTTACTCTCCATCATCCTAGGACAGTAAAAGCAAAGTCAGCTCAGAGTCTTGGCTGTGGGCTGATGTCTGAGAGCTGGAGAGCGCTGTGGGGGAACGGTGAGGGCCCTGACCCAGGAGCAGACACTGCAGGACAAACAGGTGGCCGGAGGGCGCGTGCTCTCCCGCCTGGAGCCCCAAGGACCAGTCTTTCCTGGCTTAACTGTGATCAGTGGCCTGCAGGCCTCCACCTGGTAACACTGACCACTTTCCTCTAGAGAGAATCTACTCTCAGTCACTTGTGAAAGTTGACATTTTTTTAACTGGAGGATAATTGCCTTACAATGTCATGGTGTTTTCTGCTGAACAAAAATGTCAATCGGCTCTAAGTATACCTATGTCCTCTCCTTCTCCCTCTCAAACCTCCTCCCACCCCGAATGTTCTAATTTAAATCCAGCACATGGAACTGGGAGAATCTGATGCAAGATGGATCACCAAACACATGACAGCAGAAACAAGAACAGAGGCTTATCAAGCTCTGCCTGGATTGAGGGAAATCCGCCTTCTGAGACTGCAGTGTGAGAAGCAGAGACACGGAGCCATACTAACCTCTAGAGAAGAGGGTCGGAGGAGCTCAGGAAGGCCCCAGGACGCCCGCGGCTAGAAGCACGTGGTTCCAGAAGCCGCAGGCCTGAAGGCTGAGGCTGGACCTAAGGTGGGCGGTGAGGGCAGTAGAGGACGGCGACCCGAGAGCTCCTGGTCACTGTCCACGCCAAGGACGCAGCTGGAGCGCAGAGGGGCCCTTCACAGCTCCTGGTCCTGCCTGTGGGGAGAAGCGCCCATGACTCACAGGAAGGGTCCTGCATGCCACCAGCCAGCCCCACACTCACATGGACCCAACACCGTCCATCAGGCGGGTCAGGACGCAAGGGAGGCTCGGACAAATGGCTGGAAAATCCTTCCCTAGCTAACCCACTCCAACACTACAGCCCAGAGAGCCCACCTCCAGACCCAGTGCTCACGGAGCGAGAACTTGTTTGTTTTCTGAAACAGCCCGTTTTACTTGTCTCCAGTTAGTTGAAAATCATTTTCAGGAAAGCTCATTTTAAAATTAAACTCTTGCTTAAAAAAAAAAATGTAGCTGTCCGTATGTGTCTAATGGTAGTTCTTCAAAATGTATGCTTTAAAGGGCACTCAATAAATATTAATAGAAAACACAACTGTGAGAAGTTATTTACAAATTAACTTAAAAAAATATGGCTTTTCGTTAACCGCACAGTTAAAATGTGAAGCGGTTAAAGCTAAAATAGTATGAAGTGCTATTAAGCAGCAACTTAGGAAGTCATCCGAATTCTTTTAGAATTAACAAGCTGGAAAATCTGTCTTAAGAGAAATCGTAGACCATTGATGAAAGAGTAGTTGTGTAGCATTAGCCACGAAGGCCTGTGGTCTGCGAACAGTCTCAAGAACTGGTTCAGGCTAAGCTGGGGAAGGGGTGCCTCCAGGGGGGCTGGTCATCTGCACGCTGGCTGACGGGCGCCTGATGTGGCCGAGATGATCGCTCCTCGACCAAGAGCGGAGGGTGAAAAGGTCACAGTTCAAAGACGTCTTCTGGACAGAGGAGTCGACGACTTCCTTTCCTGGAAAGGTCTGGCCAAGAAAGGACACGTCCCCAGGCCTAATCCCACCTCTCCAGGCGCAGGGGGCTGGGAAGGCAGAGAGAGAGCCCGTCCAGCTTCCCATGAGAACAACCCCGGACAGCGGTGCCAGGGAACTGACCTGAGTCCCGGCAGCGGCTCCTGGCTGAGGCTGTCCTCTGGGGCTACAGGAGGTCTGGCTGGGAGGAGGTGGCCCCGCGTGGACGGCTCTGGGGTGGGGCTGGCAGGCCTCTGAAGTGCAGGGGGCTGACCTTGGAGCTCGGGAGCACGGACGCCTCATGGGACATCGGGAGGGGCCCGGGGCTCGCTGGCATGACGCTCCGGCACCTTTGGGCAAATGGAGGGGAGGCACCAGGACATAATTCAAAAATAAAAAAATAATCGTAAAACACCTCTCACTGAGTTAGAAAATCAAAGTGCAAAAGAGATCGCAAGCAGGTTTACTTCAGCAGAACCAAATACTATCAAAGAAACTTGGAGTCCCGGAAACCGAGAACTCTGGGGAGGCACTGTGTTCTCTCTCCTAGTGCCACAAACCATGAGAGACTTTCCTTTCCTATTCTTTTATATTTCAGAACTTTTTAACCCAGCCCTGGCTCTGGTACCCTCCTCCTTTCTCAGATGAAGAGGAAGCGACTGTCCCAGGATCTCACCCTCCCAGTCTGTTTTTACCATGGAACCCCTACAGTCCTATGTACCCTAAAAGCAGCAAACACCACTATAAAATCTGTACACATTTCTCCCAGAACCTAACACTAGAAATCAAAAAGAAAGCATATGCCTGGAACCTTTAATATAATTAATATATTTGGCTGTACCGGGTCTTAGTTGCAGCACGCGGGATTTTTTTTTAGTTTCAGCCATGGGATCTAGCTCCCTGACCAGGTACGAACCTGGTCCGCCTGCATTGGGAACGCAGAGTCCTAGCCACTGGACCACCAGGGGAGTCCCATTGCATGTATTTCTGTCTCCCTACATGGCTCTGCGCCGGCCTGGGTCTATCTGAAGTCTCCCTGAGTGCCATACCAGTGGTCTGCTCTTGTCTGAGTGGAAAAGGAGATTCCCAGAATTACAAAATCTGGGAAGCTTTCTGGTTATGAAAGCAAATGTACACGAGGAAAGGAAGTTCAAGTTCCTCAAAACACTTGAGGCCCTGGCACTCAGAGTCTCTCAAAAGTGGCTGGGGGGTGGGGGGTGGGGAGGCGGAGCTGGGATCCAGAACCAGCCCAGGTGGGTCCACTCCAGGCTCTGCCCGCAGAGCCCCTCAAGAGCATCTGAGGACTTCTCACTGGGCTTACTTCACACCTCTCAGGATGGAGCCAGCAAAGGAAGAGAAAGCTCTTTCTACCACGGAAAGGCTTGTTTGCTTACTGTTAAAACATTAAACATTACACAAATCATTGACTATTTCAGTGTTTGCTTTTCAGGTGAGGAATTGAGCTGGATCAGAGTGAGTGTAGCCGTGGGCTGCTCACTCCTGAGCATGCTCTCGAGAGTGCACCAGGTCCCTCTGAAAACCATGCTCCCAGTTTGGGAGCACCATGTTGGGTGCACGCCAGCATGTGCTGAGTCCCGACACCTCCCTTCCTGATTTGGGGACTTTTCCACTATGGGCTTGAATATGTCCTCCAGTTTCTATGCAGCCAAGCAAAAGAAGCTTTTATCTCTGCATACACAGAACAGAATGGTGGGAAGTATTCTTGCCTGGGAAATTCCATGGATGGAAGAGCCTGGCGGGCTACAGCCCATGGAGTCATGAAGAGTCAGACAAAACTTAGCCACTAAACAACAACAAAATACTTCTGGAAAAGGTCACTGCCAAGCGGGCCTCAAGGCCAGCAAGAAGTGGACAGGCCGCTGGAGCCAGGCACACAGTGTTCCATCACATGTTCTGATATGTCCCAAGCTTGGACCTCTCCTTCCACAGAAGCCAAGTCTGCACAGGTGTGGAGGGAGGCATGGCTGGGTGGGAGGGGTCTCAGCAAGGCCAAGGTGTGAGATCCCCCCTGTTATGGAGAGCAGACAATCACGGCTCTGTCCTTTTGAACACAGATGCAGAACAGAGAGAGATGGCCTTGTTGGTGACGTTGGCTGGGTCTTGGTACTTTTCCTGAGGACCAAGGTGGGCAAGGACCCATCCCAGCTGGGAAAGCATTTCCTGATGGACACAGGGAGCCCACAACAGTCAGTGGTTTTAAGCCTATGTGTGTACCCACTGAAGAAGGCATGAGAGTACTTAATTGTGTGCTGGCAGACCCTGCAGCCTTGCAGCATATATAAAGCAAAAAAGCATTTACTCATCCAGCAAACGTTTGCTAAGTGCTTATGTGTGGTGGGCACTTACACCAGGTACTAAGGATTCGGAAATGAAATTCAGTGTTCTTAACCCAAGGAGTTCACAGTCTGCAAATGCTCGCATGGACTGTAATCGCTACGTGCTGAGTTGCTTCAGACTGTGTTCTGAAAAGTTGTGTTCAACTCTTTTGCAGCCCCATGGACTATATATAGCCCGACAGGTTCCTCTGTCCATGGAATTTTCCAGGCAAGAATATTGAAGTGGGTTGCCATGCCCTCCTCCAGGGGATCTTCCCAACCCAGGAACAGAACCCACGTCTCTTGCGTCTCCTGCATTGGCAGGCAGGTTCTTTACCACTAGCACCACCTGTGAGCGCTACAGCTGAAGCCAAATGAAGCATCATGCAATTCTGGGGGAGCTCCAGATTCTCTGTGTATGTGTGTGTGTGAGTGTGTGGCTCTGGGAAGGCTCACAGGAGGTTACACAGAAGACTAGTTTCCTTGGGGTGGGGAGGGCATTATAGGATTCTGGAGAAATTAAAGAGTGTGTGTAGGGAACAGACGGAGAAGGCAATGGCACCTCACTCCAGTACTCTTGCCTGGAAAATCCCACGGACAGAGGAGCCTGGTGGGCTGCATCCGTGGGGTCACTAGGAGTCAGACATGACTGAGCGACTTCTCTTTCACTTTCCACTTTCATGCATTGGAGAAGGAAATGGCAACCCACTCCAGTGTTCTTGGCTGGAGAATTCTAGGGATGGAGGAGCCTGGTGGGCGGCTGTCTACGGGGTCGCACAGAGTCGGACACAACTGAAGTGACTTAGCAGCAGCAGTGGGGAACAGAAAGTAACTCTGAATGGAGGGGGAGGAGCGGTAGGGACTGAACCAGGAAGGGGAGTCAACCAGGGTCTTGGGACTCTGCCAGGAAGGGCACTGGGGTGGAACCTGGGTAGGGGCAGAGAGCGGGTAGAAGGGTATCCAGAAGTGCTGTAATTCCGCTCGAGGGTGTTCTGTTTTGCTTAATCTTTTACCCAGTAAAAGATCTTTTAAATGATCTTTTAAATTGTGAAAATATCTGATTCAGTGGATTCCACAGGTGAATGTCCCAATACCAACAAGCAACATAAAAAAATCAGGCTGAAAACAGTAGGCATATGTATAGAGGATGGTTCCCATCAGTGAGCCCCACTGCTGGTCTTCAAGCAAGATGGGAAAGGCAATCTGCAGTAAAGGAACGGTGAGAAATCCTACTTAAGAAATGAGGAGAAATTTGGTTTTACTAATATTTAATCCATGGATGCACCCTGGCACTCTTGCTGGTCTGTGTGTCAGTGGCTGCGGCTCCCTGATCCGAGAGGGGCTCCGTCATCACCCTGTGACACGTGGGTGATAATGGGCCCTTGCCCGCTGGCTTACTTGACGTCTATCAGCTGTGTTGGAGTTTACACACTTCGGGATATCGTGGCTTTAAGCAGACCCTTAAAGAGCCAAAGCTCAATGATACTTTGCAGTGATTTGGTGAGCGTCTATCGTGAGCACTTAGAACTTAAAAAGGAAATATACGTTTTCTTTCATGGAAGTTTCAGACCTGGAAATCTTTCTTTTTTCTCTAGTGACAAAGGAGTGCAGCAGACTGTCAGTCAGCTTACCGGTTTTAAGCAAAGTTCTCAAATCTATCCCTTCAAGGAAAAGGTGAAGATGCGTGAGTTACAGCTTTTCAGAATAACCTGTGCCGGGAACACAGCATTTATGAACAGAGTCTGGGGATGTTTATCCCAGCGCGTGACAGTATTGCCACAGGTGCGGCAAGAGCACACTTACGTGAACACTTGCACCTGAACAGCAAAAGCTTTGGGAGCCAGAACGTCTACCCCACACCTGAGAGCCCCTGAACGCTCACCAGCCCAGATGCATCAAGAGCTCTGGCACAACTGGCGGCTGAGATTGACAAGTAAGTATCAGGCGCACAGCACAGTCTGCGTGCCTTCCTGAAGCTCACTGTGGACCGCTAGAAAACCAGGAACTGACATACAGAGAACTCAGAACCAGACTTGCAGATGCTGGGCTCAGGCCTCACCAAGAGCTCATCAACGGGATGTAGACTTGATCACCTGGCTCTCTTTTAAGAACAGCACACATCTGTGCAATAGATTTTGCACTATTGAAAAAATTAATCATGTTCACTTTGCCTCTCATCCATTTAATAGGTCTGTATTTGTACATGCTTCTATGTCCATGATATTCAGGACAGTAGCATATGGCTATCTTTAAAATTTTAATTTATTTACCTATCTTTTGGCTCTGCCACTGTACAGCATGTGGGATCTCAGTTCCTTGACAAGGGATCAAACTCATGACCCTGTGGAGTCTTAACCACTGAATCACCAGGGAAGTGCCCACATGGCTATCTTTTCTAATAAACAAATAAAATATATGGTGGTGCATGATACAGTTCTTTTACATATAGCAGTGCCCTGGAAAAGAGCTTTTGGACAACTTATTCACACAACTGGCCCTTCTGTGGATAAGGTAGGAACACATCTACAAGACGTGGTCATGGCCCCAGGGCCCTGTAAGGCCAGGTTCAAGGCCATGCTTCAAGGGCATAGTCATGTGGTAGCTGGGATGGAGACTTAGTTGGTGAGTCTCACACTCAGTGCCATGATCTGTGGTGGTGGGCTCTCAGAACCACATGGCTCTGAGTTTGCACTGAAGCTCCCAGCAACAGGTGATGGGGTATATTTTTAAACCAGAGGTGTGGCCCAGAGGAGCCTACAAGGAGAGAGTTCCACAAAGTCTGTGCCATTGCCTACTCTCTTAACCTTGGCTGCAGCCTCGGTCCGCTTTGCTGTCCCACTAGCCTTCTGCCTCTGGAGGTGCAGGAAACGAGGTAACGAGGCAATTGAGCATCCCCAGAGAGAGGTAACCATGGATCTTCCGTAACAAGCAAGGCAGCAAGCTCATTAGCTCCTGCAACAGTGCCTCTCTGCCCATCGACTCCAGATCTCTCCAAATGTGGCAGACAACTCAGTGAGGCAGGGCTACAGGCGCTGCCCAAGTCTCCCAGGACAGGGACGGACATCGCCTAACGCTTTCCTGGGGGTGGGGCATAGGCCTTCTCTGATTTTTGTCGGCTTGGAGTATCATCCACTATTTCAGCCTCTGCTTTCCGAAATCCTTCCTATTATTTCCCAGTCTAGTCCTCGCCCCTTCATGCAGCCACTACTAACAACCCTGACTAGTTTGGGGGGTTCATCTTGGCTGCATGATGGAATTTTCTGGAGTGCTTTAAGATAGAAACTAATACCTGAGGCCCACCCCTGGAGATTCTGGGCTGTGGTTTGGGCCTGGGACTCTTTCCTGGGCGATTCTAACCTGCAGCCAGGGTTGAGACCTTCTGTTTTTGTCAAAAGCCATCCCTTCACCTCTGCACTCTTGCAGCAGCTTTCCTGGATGTCCTGTGTGGCACTCATTCTGTCTGAGGTCAGTTACTTGAGAATAACTAATTTCTTTAGCTCTATCCCAAGGTCCCCAGTCGTGCAGAGTCTTGCCTATAACTCTCCCCAGAGTTCTAGACTGCTCTGCTCCCCCCACACCCCCAAAAGCCTCAAGAGCAGAGGAGTCTACTGTTATTTCAGGAAGTAGGGCTGGAGAAGAAACTGCCAATTAGGGAGTCTTACCTGGGCCTTCCCAGTTGAGACTAATGAAAACTTGGTTCCCATGAGACTTCCTGGCATATACACTGTGGAAAGCTAGTGACTTAAAAAAATAAAACAACATGAACTCCCTGTCTTGTTCCAAAATGCTGTTTCATCAGAATGGTGATCGATAACCTTAGAGAAGGGATGAGGTCATCCTGTTTGTTGAACATAGTAAGCAATTGTTCAATTAAAGAAAAAAAACAACACCCTGAGAAGTTAAAAAAGGTGTAGGGGATTCCCATGGCATCAGTTTTTACCTGTTTTCCCTTTCTTTTACTTTTCCAACGACCTTAACTTTTTAAAGGAAAACATCCTTAATCTTAAAAAAAAGCAGCACCAAAGTGTTTTGAATCAAGTGATGCATGTGCTCAGGAGAAAAAGAGCCTAACTCTTCCACCTGCACTTCGCCTGCCTGGGTCTCTACACTGCTCCGAGGTCTCCACTCTTTCAACAAGCGTTCCTGGAGTGCCTGACATGTGCCAAAGTGCTGGCTATGTGCTAGGAGCGCAAGCCACAACAAGAGCCATTCTGTGCCTTCAGGGAGCTCACAGCTCAGGAGGCAGAGAGGCAAGCAAACAGAAATAACCCTAGCAGGTAACTGTCTTTAATTAGGCAAAGTCCCAGAAAGTGGGGAGGGGCATTCATTCGAGGGACAAATATGCACTAGGCATGCAACCTAAGCCTTCTTTTAGGAGACGGCCCCTGCCCTCATGAAGCTTACAGTCTACTTCAGGAAAGAGAGGATACCTAGGTAAACACAATTCATATCAAATACAGACTGACCATGGGTACCGAGGCTGTTGCAGGCCCTTCCACCTAGACCAGGAGGTCCTCTTCCCTCGGTTCCCCACACAACTCCCACCACTAACAGTGGACCACTGGACTCCCACCCTGAGGCTCATGAGAAGGAGGGTTGGAGAGCAGGGCAGACTCCGATACGAGAATGCATTCCCACCCACACTGGGAATCTCTGCACCGAGCGATGAGCCAGCAGCATCCTTGGCGGCCCTGCCTCGGCTCCCCGGCAGGGATGCTGCATGGCTTTCGCAGCAAGTGCTCAAACTGTCTGCCAGGTGAAGGCCAGCGGCTCTTAAGGTAGGAAATGTCTGTCCACCCTCCTCGGCTCGGCACAATGGATTCCGCAGAGGTTCTAGTTCCGGGAAGGTTAAGTTTCTCCAAGGGGAGCGGCTTTGGGCAGCTGCCTGCGGGGATGGGGACACGCCCAGAGCTCTCGCCGAGGGGCAGCCTGAGTCAGGGCGGCCTGGCATCGCGGGGAGATGCACCTGCTGGGCCGGCGTCGGAGGCCGGAGGCAGGGCGGGGGAGCGGCGGGGGAGCGGGCCTGGCCCGGGAGGGCGACGGCCGGCAGGACGGAGGGCGTCCCGGGCGGGGAAGTGGCCCCCAAGCCAAGAGCCCTGCGAGCCAGCTCGCGCGAGATGCGGGTCCTGGCTGCACTCACCGACCCTCAGCGCCCGGGCGACGGCGGCCGGCGCTGCCCTCTCGCGGGGTCCCCGCCCTCGGCTCCCGGCTCCGCTCTTGCCTCGCGGCGGCGATCGCTGCTAACAGCTGCCGGGCCGCCGCGGCGGGGAGGGGGCGCCTGCGACCAGCGTCGGGCTGAGGACCTGGCCACCCCGAGTCCTGCAGGGGGCGCGCCGGCCGGCTCGCGCATGCGCAGCAGGTCGCCCCTGCGGGTGTCGGACCCGCCCCGGGGAAGCCCCGCCCCGACCCGCCCCGGCCCGCCCCGGCCCGCCCCTGCCCCGCTCAGATCGCGCCTGCGCAGTGCTTCGCGCGTCCACGACACAGTCGGCAGGGGGCGCGCGACGTGGGAGCCTGGGTGCGGGGTCCACCCGTGAGGAGAATCGCGTGGTCCACATGCATTTCCAGGCAGCTGAAGTAGTCGTTGCCCAACTTCTGGCTTTCCTGGCCATCCTCCATTTCTTCTCCAGCACTGTCTTTCGTTGAGTTCTGGGCCTCTTCTCCCGACGCTGGAAGGGTGCTTTACCACCATGGGCCTGGCGAGGACACTGCTAGGCAGACGACGCCCTGGGGACATGGAGGGCATGGAAATTTCTAGAAAACGGCCGTGGGCTGGGCAGGACGGCCCAGACTCCCCAGGTGTGGCGTTAGGGCCAGGGGCAGTTCAGGGGGTGGCGAGGCCTCGAGGGTCACCTCAGGCAGGAGGGTCGAGAGTCAGAGCCAGGGTCACCTCGGGAGGGTCACAGGTCAGGTCGGAGTCCCCTAAAGCCGAGAGAGTCGTGAGGCTGGGTTAGGGGTCACCTTGGACGGGAGGGTCCCGAGGCCCGGCCGAGGTCACTGGGGGCGGAGGGGCTCGAGGAGGGGACGGCGCGGGGCCAACAGTCGCCGGGGGCTGGCCACTCGGCTCCTGACTGCCCGGGTCGTGAGCGCGGCCAGCGGCGCGTCGATTCCGAGGATCCTTCCGCGGCCCGACGTCTGCCTGCCGCCGGCTGCCTGACTGCCCTTGGCTGGGCCTCGGGCGGCTCCTGGCGGAGGTCGCTGGGCCCGGACGCTGCCTGCTGACAAGCCGGGCTCCTGCCTACTCCGAGTGCGCCCCTGGGATGAGGACACGACCCTCTGAACCGTAAAGTAATGACCCGTGGCAGGAGCTTACTTCTGCCCCCAGACTCCTAATGGATTAGTGATGGAGCATCACAGAGCCCCGCGTCTTTACTTCGGAACTTATTTCACTCTCTGAAATGGTGTTATTTATTTGTTTGCTGTTCTTCTGTCTCTCTCACCATAAGGTGGGCTCCAAGAGGGACGTTGTTTAGTTCACGGCGACATAGGGTCCTGGCACAGAGGAGGCATTTGATAAATATTTATTGAAGGAAAAAGCCACAAAGACCTGGCTTTATTTAGATCTTGTCTGGATTCCCTAACTAGTGCAGGACTGGTACTTAAAGTGCGTGAACCTCAATTTCCTATTCCTGCAATTAAAATGATAATACCAAACTCAAAGGTATGTAGTATTTCAAAATGAAATGGGAAAAACCATAAGTGCTGATTGCAATGCCCTGGCACCTACAAGCAGAATATAACTAGAGATTTAAACTGACTGGTCTCTGTAATGAGTATTCAAAAAAAAAATGGAAGGCAATTACTGAATAAGTGGATTATTAATGTCACAAACGTCTTAAAAATTGTCTCTCCCATCTTTCCTTGTATACCGGGCCCCTTCCCTCACAATGAAAGTATTGGGAAAAACTGTGAACCTGGATGACTGGGCCTTCTCTTCACCCTGCTTCTCTTCCTTAATCTTTTTTTTATTTCAAGAACCAATCCTTCCCATTTCTAACTTAAGTTGGTTACGCCATGAGTTTTTTCAAACCCTTTCTAAACCTGATCACAGTTCTGCATAACCAAGTCCAGAAACAGAACTGGCTGACTCAGAATTTCCTTTTTATGATTGGGGCTACAAGAAGAATGATCTTGCGGATCAAGGCAGAAAACTGCAGAGTTCTATATCTTTGTTCTTAATCATGTTAGGGTGCCTGCTATTGTAATTATTATCAGTTTTCATAATCATGAACTTGGAGGGTGTGAAGGTCACTGGCAAAGGCATATTGTCACATGTAAAGATTCCAGGCTCTGGACTCCCAGTTTGCAAGCAGCTGCCAACAGTGAACTGGACTCTTGACTCACTTCAACTATCACTGAGGGCTTCCCAGGTGGCACTAGTGGTAAAGAATCCATCTGCTAATGCGGGAGACCCAGGAGACTGGGACTCAATTCCTGGGTTGGGAAGATCCCCCAGAGAAGGAAATATTGGCAACCACTCCAGTATTCTTGCCTGGAAAATTTCAGGTACATTGGAGCCTGGAGGGCAACAGTCCATGGGGTCACAGAGTTGGACACAACTGAACATGCATGTGCGTGCGTGCACACACACACACACATACACACACACACACCCCAATCACTGAAAATTCCACCAACCTTCTGCTGAAGGCCCACTAAAAAAGCAAGGCAAACCTAAATGCTCCATCTAGTCTTCGTCCATTGGGAGATCCATATAATGGTCATCAAAGTACACAATAGAGCTGAAACCAGAACCCAGGTGTTAGGTTCTTGAGCTTTTAATACACTCTGGTATGTGAATTAGTCACATTCATATACCATGGATATATGCCTAAAAGTTATATGATAAACTTCTTTGGGTTTGTATGGCTCAGACATTTCTCAAGATTGATAGAAAATCCTAAAGTGGATAGTGACACTCATAATCAAATCTTGTGGCTTTACAAGCATCAGTAAGCCTAGTCATCATAATAGTTGGCTGACATATGGTGGGGCTTCCCAGGTGGCTCAGTGAAAAATAATTTGCCTGCCAGTGTAGGAGACACAGAGATGCAAATTTGATCCCTGAATCGGGAAGATCCCTTGGAGGAAGAAATGGCAACCCACTCCAGTATTCTCGCCTGGAAAATCCCATGGACAGAGGAGCCTGGCAGGCTATAGTTCATAGAGTTGCAAAGAGTCGGACAGGACTGAGTGACTGAGCATGCACGCAGGACATATATAGTAAGATATGTATATATATTATATACATTTTTAAAATGAAAGCAGTATTGTAGCTCTATTTCATTTGAGGGGCACAAATAGTATCTATATATCTACATATGCTTACATATGTGTCTTTTTATACAGTAGTTCAGTTCAATTTAGTTCAGGCCTCTGTCCATCACCAACACCTGGAATCCACCCAAACGCATGTCCATTGAGTCGGTGATGCCATCCAGCTATGATGCCATCCAACTATCTCATCTTCTGTCATCCCCTTCTCCTCCTGCCTTCAATCTTTCCCAGCATCAGGGTCTTTTCCAATGAGTCAGCTCTTTGCATCAGGTGGCCAGAGTACTGGAGTTTCAGCTTCAACATCAGTCCTTCCAAAGAACACCCAGGACTGATCTCTACAATGGACTGGCTGGATCTCCTTGCAGTCCAAGGGACTCTCAAGAGTCTTCTCCAACACCACAGTTCGAAAGCATCAATTCTTCGGCGCTCAGCTTGCTTTATAGTCCAACTCTCACATCCATACATGACCATTGGAAAAACCATAGCCTTGACTAGATGGACCTTTGCTGGCAAAGTAATGTCTTGTTTTTTAATATGCTATATAGGTTGGTCATAACTTTCCTTCCAAGGAGTAACCGTCTTTTAATTTCATGGCTGCAGTCACCATCTGCAGTGATTTTGGAGCCCAGAAGTAAAAAGTCAGCCACTCTTTCCACTGTTTCCCTATTTATTTGCCATGAAGTGATGGGACCAGATGCCATGATCTTCGTTTTCTGAATGTTGAGCTTTAAGCCAACTTTTTCACTCTCCTCTTTCACTTTCATCAAGAGACTCTTCAAATCCTCTTCACTTTCTGCCATAAGGGTGGTGTCATCTGCATATCTGAGGTTATTGCTATTTCTCCCAGCAATCTTGATTCCAGCTTGTGCTTCCTCCAGCCCAGTGTTCCTCATGATGTACTCTGCATATAAGTTAAATAAGCAGGATGACAATATACAGCCTTGACATACTACTTTTCCTATTTGGAACCAGTCTGTTGTTCCATGTCCCGTTCTAACTGTTGCTTCCTGACCTGCATATAGGTTTCTCAAGAGGCATGTCAGGTGGTCTGGTATTCCCTTCTCTTTCAGAATTTTCCACAGCTTATTGTGATCCACGCAGTCAAAGGCTTTGGCATAGTCAGTAAAGCAGAAATAGATGTTTTTCTGGAACTCTTTTGCTTTTTCAATGATCCCGCGGATGTTGGCAATTTGATCTCTGGTTCCTCTGCCTTTTCTAAAACCAGCTTGAACATCTGGACGTTCAAGTTTCACATATTGCTGAAGCCTGGCTTGGAGAATTTTGAGTATTGCTTTACTAGTGTATGCAGTAGTTACTGATATTCAATGCAGAATTTTAGAATAGGGCTTCTCCAGTTGTTTCCAGAGGACTATGTTATAATTGAAGGATGCCTTGTAGACCAAGGGCTGTACACATACTCCTTCATTCAGTGATTGAGAGGCATTAATTTGTAGTGGTTAAAACTGGTTATGGGCTCTGGCCACACAGTGTTGAAATGAAGCCCAGATCTTAATGTCTTAACTCTTCTCTGCCTTGATTTCCATGTATAAAATGAGGATGATATAGTACCCACTTCATAGGATTGTTATGAATATTCAATGCAGAATTTTAGAATAGGGCTTCTCCAGTTGTTTCCAGAGGACTATGTTATAATTGAAGGATGCCTTGTAGACCAAGGGCTGTACACATACTCCTTCATTCAGTGATTGAGAGGCATTAATTTGTAGTGGTTAAAACTGGTTATGGGCTCTGGCCACACAGTGTTGAAATGAAGCCCAGATCTTAATGTCTTAACTCTTCTCTGCCTTGATTTCCATGTATAAAATGAGGATGATATAGTACCCACTTCATAGGATTGTTATGAATATTCAGTGTATCAAAACATATAAAATACTTAACAAGTGCTTTACAGCTCAGTTTTTAATTTGGGGGAGATTATGAGTAAAGCCTTTTATAATCATTTGTGACAGGTTCTTGTGTAAAAATAAAATTTTTACATTTGAAAATAAAAATTTTCATTTTGGGGGGTAAAAAAAAGAATGGGATTATTGGATTGCATGGAAGTATATGTTTAGCTTTATAAAAAAAAAAAAAAACACCAAAGTATTTTCCCAAGTGGCTCTACCAATTTGCATTGACACTGGCTCTGTATAAGAGTTCAGTTGTTCTGTGACTTTGCCAGCTCTTAAAAATTTTTTAGCCATTTTAGTAGCTGTATAGTAGTATTTTATTATGGTTTAAATTTGCATTTCCCTCATAACTGATGATGTTGGCATCTTTTCATGGGCTTGTTTGCCATGAATGCATGCTAAGTCACTTCAGTTGTGTCCAGCTCTGTGCGACCCTATGGACAGCAGCCCACCAGGCTCCTCTGACCATGGGATTCTCTAGGCAAGAATACTGGAGTGGGTTGCCATTTCCTTCTCTGTTGTTTGCCATACATACATCTTTTCTGGGGTGAAGCATTTTCAGTGTTTTTGCCCATTTGAAAAAATTGGGTTGTTTTCTTATTATTGAGTTTTGAGAGTTTTATGATTCTGGATACAGCTCCTTTGTCAGTAAGCAGTTTACACACATTCTCTCCCCTGTCTGTGATTTGTCTGTTTATTCTGTTTACAGTTTTTTACAGAGAAAAAGTTTTTAATTTTGGTGAAGTCCAGTTTATTAGTTTTTCTTTTATGATTTTGGTGTCATAGCTAAGACTGTTTTACTTAATCCAAGGTCACAAAGATGTTCTGTTTTTTTCTATTCGGTTTTGAGTTTCTGTTTGTGTTCTATTTGAAATTAATTTCATTTAATGGATTGAAGTATAGATCAAAGTGGGTTTATTTTTTCTTGTATGGATTCCACTTGCTCCACCACTTGTTAAAAAGATTACTCTTTCTTCATTGAATTGGTCCTTTGTAAAAAAATTGACCTTATTTGTGTAGGTCTATTTCTGGACTCTTCTGTTGATCTGTGTGTATATGATATTTTAGCCCAGAATTTGGAAAATATTTCTGCAAAGGGTGAGATAGCAAATATTTTTGACTTTTCATGCCAAGAGGCAGAGTTGACAATATTATAGAGCTACTTGTTACATGAGACAAAGCAAATTTCCACAGTTTTCATCAGTGGGATTCAGTATAATAATTGAATGTGGTTTTTTCAAAGCATATATCTACTAGTGAGAAGAACGGAATTCTTTCTTATGGGATAGCATAATGTGTAGCTGTGTTCAAAGATAGTGTCCTCTACCATCAAAACTGACTGTAAATGTTAATCTGTAATGAGATTTGCATATTTCATCATGAACATATGATTTTGAGTGCGTTCATGACTTTGAAAGGCATTGATAAAATTCTATTAAATTCTTTCCTTTTAGCTTGTTCTTACATTCCAGATTAATCACATTGAGGAGACAGGTGCAAGCTCCTCTATTGCACAGTTAAATTGATTTTGAAATATGAAGATTTCCTTTGCATTTTTGTTAAGGTCTGAAAAAATGCTTCTGAAATGTAGTTTGACCTTGGAAAATCTACCTGCTGCAAATTTGTCTGGGGATGGAGATTGCGCTCTTGTGTTCTGACAGCATTGGAAGTGCTTAGATCACCTTGCAGTTACTTGTGACAACCAAACAACATTGGCAGTTATAAAAATGGCTGTACCACAGTATAAGTTTCACATAAAAGTACTGTAAAAGCTAATCTTCAAAAGCTATTTAGTGTTCAGTAATAGTAGTTGAGGGCAGCTTTTCTAACCATTAAAAGGTGTCAAAACCATTCTTAGTTTACAGGCTGCAGAAAAATGGGTAGTGGGCTGGATTTGGTCCATGGGCCATAGTTTGCCTGCTTGTGCTTCAGCTAATACCCTATTGCCTTTTTAAAAAATAATTTTATTTATTCATTCATTTCCTTATTTACTTTTGGCTGCACTGGGTCTTTGTTGCTGGGTGAGGGCTCTCTCTAGCTGCACAGAACGAGGACTACTCTGGTTGCGGTGCATGGGGTTCTCATTGCGGGGGCTGCTCCTGTTGCAGAGCACAGGCTCAGTGGCACACAGGCTTAGTTGCCCACGGCATGTGGAATCTTCCTCAACCAGGAATGGAATCCATGTCCCCTGCACTGGCAGGCAGATTTGTAACCACTGGACCACTAGGGAAGTCCAGCCATTCTAGTAGGTGTGTGGTGCTATCTCATTGCTTTTATTTGCAGTTCCCTATGATCAATGATGTTGAGCCTCTTTTCATGTACTTATTTGTTATCTCATTAGTTCATTAATTTTTTTCCTCATTTTTAAGTCTGGTTTTTCATCTTCTTACTGTTTAGTTACATGAGTTCTTTGTATATTTTGAATAACAGTCTTTTATCACAGATGCTTTTTGGTAAATGTTTTCTGCCAGCCTGTGGCCTGTAGCCTCTCATTTTCTTGGTCTGTATAGTATTTTGTGGTTTAGGAGAGAGTTTTTAATTTTCAAAGGTTTGTGGGGCTTTTTGTTTATTTTTCCTGTTCTTAGTGTTTTTATCTTATTAATATTTACTTTCAATGCATTCTGATCTAGGGATAAGTTCAATATTATTCATCATTTTAGAATTTTGATTTTTTATGATTACACAACTGTGTTTTCATAAATGGTCCGTGGAGGTGTGTGAACTCTTTTGTTTTTAATTAATTTTTATTTTTTAGTTTGTTTTGCTTTACAATACTGTATTCGTTTTGCTATACATTGACATGAATCAGCCACGAGTGTACATGAACTCCCAATCCCGACCTCCCCTCCCACCTTCCACCCCACACCATCTCTCTGGATTGTCCCCGTGCATCAGTCCCAAGCATCCTGCATCCTGTATCGAACCTAGACCGGCGATTTGTTTCACTTATGATATCATACATGTTACACTGCCACTCTCCCATAGCATCCCACCCTCTCCCTCTCCCACAGAGTCCAAAAGGCTGTTCTATACATCTGTGTCTCTTTTGTTGTTTTGTGTACAGGTTTATCATTACCATCTTTCTAAATTCCATATATATATGTGTAAGTATACTGTATTGGTGTTTTTCTTTCTGGGTTACTTCACTCTGTATAATCGGCTTCAGCTTCATCCACCTCATTAGAACTGATTCAAATGTATTCTTTTTAATGGCTGAGTAATACCCCATTGTGTATATGTACCACAGCTTTCTTATCCATTCATCTGCTGAAGGACATCTAGGTTGCTTCCATGTCCTGGCTATTATAAATAGTGCTGCGATGAACATTGGGGTACACGTGTCTCTTTCAATTCTGGTTTCCTCAGTGTGTATGCCCAGCAGTGGGATTGCTGGGTCATAAGGCAGTATACTCACTTATGTTGACCCTGTTTTCATATAGTGGACATTTTGATCCCAAGGATGATTTGTGTGTACACTTTTAAGGTAGAATTATATCAACAATGATGAATTTTCATCTTGAAAGTATTTTCAACAAGAACTCCACTAAACTAATTTCAGGGAACCACATCAATATCTCAGTCCTTTCAGAGTCAGGGGCTATGACTTCTAAAAGTAAACCGAGAACCTGAGAGACCTTATCTGTGGAAAGAAACAGAACTCCATGGCTGCCATTCAGATCAAGCCCTGTGGTTGGGCAGAGTATCTGGTTTAATTCCTAGCTTAGGGAGCCAACATAATGTAAATCGACTGGCAAAGACTGATATTTTGCTGGACTTTTATTTTTGGAAGTAGGGGAAATGTTTAATAAATAAAATTCTGTAATCGCTCAAACCCTAAGGTAATCTCTAGGTGCTTCTCAAAATCACACCAATAGGAAGTGAGCTACTAAGTTTCTGTGACAAATTGCCTCCTATTCCCTACTTGTGAAGGGCCATGAAGGATCGCAGATTCAACCAGTTTTCCCCTTTTCAATATCCATTGGGTGACTTGGGTGATCATATTCTCATATTTTAGCACGAATTGCTATACCCTGGGGAGTCACATGCACACCGAGACCAGAGGAATGCTCGTTGCCCGACAGCCTAACCTTGATCCTGGATGCAGAAACTGCACAAAACCTAGCAGACCTTCTTTCTGGAGAGGGAGCGAGTGTGTTTTATGTTGTATGTAGATGGTTTTTTATATCAGGTAGAGAAGTTTAGAAATTTTGTATGCAGGATGAATTTCTGTTTTCTCCAGAAAACAGAAATTGCCCCCTACCCCGCCATTTCTGCTGGTAACAGAAACCTTCTTTGCCTGTGTATAAGTGGGTGTATAAGGGGGTAACTGTTCCATATGGTTCAGGAGATGCTGACCTCTTCTCCACCACTTTTCCCTCCTTCTATCTGCCACCCTGTTGGGACTCAAGCTAACCCATTAAGAGTCCTCTTGGAAACCGCCAGGATGGAGACTCTCTTCTCTCTGGGGTTTTGATATAAGCCTAGAGCTCCTGGGGGCCATCTCCTCACAGCCCCATGTATTTAGAGCCCACCTGACAAGAAGAAAAGCAATGCCAAAGAATGCTCAAACTACTACACAGTTGCACTCATCTCACATGCTAGTAAAGTAATGCTCAAAATTCTCCAAGCCAGGCTTCAGCAGTACGTGAATCGTGAACTCCCTGATGTTCAAGCTGGTTTTAGAAAAGGCAGAGGAACCAAGTTCAAATTGCCAAAATCCGCTGGATCATGGAAAAAGCAAGAGAGTTCCAGAAAAACATCTATTTCTGCTTTATTGACTATGCCAAAGCCTTTGACTGCGTGGATCACAATAAACTGTGGAAAATTCTGAAAGAGATGGGAATACCAGACCACCTGACCTGCCTCTTGAGAAGCCTGTATGCAGGTCAGGAAGCAACAGTTAGAACGGGACATGGAACAACAGACTGGTTCCAAATAGGAAAAGTAGTATGTCAAGGCTGTATATTGTCATCCTGCTTATTTAACTTATATGCAGAGTACATCATGAGGAACACTGGGCTGGAGGAAGCACAAGCTGGAATCAAGATTGCCAGGAGAAATATCAATAACCTCAGATATGCAGATGACACCACCCTTATGGCAGAAAGTGAAGAGGATTTGAAGAGTCTCTTGATGAAAGTGAAAGAGGAGAGTGAAAAAGTTGGCTTAAAGCTCAACATTCAGAAAACGAAGATCATGGCATCTGGTCCCATCACTTCATGGGAAATAGATGGGGAAACAGTGGAAACAGTGTCAGACTTTATTTTTTTGGGCTCCAAAATCACTGCAGATGGTGATTGCAGCCATGAAATTAAATGATGCTTACTCTTTGGAAGGAAAGTTATGACCAACCTAGATAGCATATTAAAAAGGAAAGACATTACTTTGCCAGCAAAGGTCCGTCTAGTCAAGACCATGGTTTTTCCAGTGGTCATGTATGAATATGAGAGTTGGACTATGAAGAAAGCTGAGTGCCAAAGAAATGATGCTTTTGAACTGTGGTGTTGGAGAAGACTCTTGAGAGTCCCTTAGACTGCAAGGAGATCCAGGCAGTCCATTGTAGAGGAGATCAGTCCTGGGTGTTCTTTGGAAGGACTGATATTGAAGCTGAAACTCCAATACTTTGGCCACCTCATGTGAAGATTTGACTCATTGGAAAAAACCCTGATGCTGGGAGGGATTAGGGGCAGGAGGAGAAGGGGATGACAGAGGATGAAATGGCGGATGGCATCACTGACTCGATGGACATGAGTTTGGGTAAACTCTGGGAGTTGGTGATGGACAGGGAGGCCTGGTGTGCTGCGATTCATAGCGTTGCAAAGAGTCGGACACGACTGAGCGACTGAACTAAACTGACAAGAAGACATGAGAAAAATAGAATGGAGAGAGAAAAAAACTCTGATTATGTTATTTGACCGTTTGGATTCAGCTGTGTTCTCTGGCTTATTCCACTTTGGACTTCCAGTTATGTGAGTAATGAATTCTTTTTGGGGAGAGTGCTTAAGTTAGGTTGAGTTGGACTTCTGATACTTATAAATGAAAAATACAAAGAAAAGTGAACGATATTGAGATATTTTTCAGAGACAGAATCATTAGGACTTACTGATGGATTTGATATGAGAGGTGGGGGAAAGAGATTAAGGTTCAAACCTAGATTTTGGCGTAAGCATCTGGTATAAACTTACCGTTTACTGAGCTGGTTAGTAGACAAGGCAGAGAGAATAAAATCAAGAGTACCTTTGTGGATACTTCAAATTTGAGATGCCCTTTAGATTCACTGCCCAGTAAAAGTACTTTTCTTATGAAAGTTGACCCATTTCTGAGTTATTTGGAATTATTTGAGCACTGATTGATTTCATCCTCAATTTTTTCCCCAGGGTATTTCTGGGTCCATTGATGTTTGCATGCTTACAAATATCTGCCTATTAACTCAGCTGATTATAAGGTCTTAGAATTGTGCTCTTTGCCTCCATCCTCTAAGGAGACTCCTCCACTGTTTGCTGACAGTCTCAGGGGAGAGGACTGAGGGAGGCTGGACTGATTTTCTCCCTTCTGGTCAGTGATGTGAGTTGGTTATTTTTGGAGTTTTTTCGCCTGGATGCTTGTAGGAATCTTTATCCATGATGTTCAGTGATTCACCAGGTGGTCTCTATTTTTATAGTTCTATTTAGGTTTTTACTGGAACATGAAGATCTTAAAAAAAAATTTTTTTTTCAAATTCAGCTCTTCCGTCATTTAAAGCATTTTTCTTCTAATACATGTTTCTCCTAATACAAATCTATATATATTTCTGTCTATTTTAAAAAATACAATCTTTTTTATATTCTTTTCCATTATGGTTTATCACAGGATATGGAATATACTTCCTTATGCTATACATTAGGACCTTGCTGTTTATTCATGCTAAATATGATTGTTTGCATCTACCAACCACAAACTCCCAGTCCATCCTTTTCCCTTTCCCCTCCCACTTGGCAGCAAGTCTGTTCTCTGTGTCTATGAGTCTGTTTCTGTTTTGTTATATTTTCTGTTTTAATTATGCCATGGGCTACGGATTGAACTGTGTTCCCCTAAAATTCATGTGTTAAAGCACTCACCCCCAGTGTGACTCACCTGGAGATAGAGTCTTCAGGTAATGGAGGTTAAATGAGGCTGTAAGAGTAGCACCCTACTCTGATAGACTGGTCCTGTGAGAAGAGGGAAGGAGAGAAAGGTCTCTCTCCGTCGTATGAGGGTGCAGCGAGTGTCCGTCTGCGAGCCGAGAGGTAAGCTCTCACTGGGGGGACCGAACTGTGCTTGCACCCTGATCTCAGACTGCTAGCTCCCAGAACTGTATGAAAATAAATTTCTGTTGTTCAAGCCATGGAGTCTGTGCTGTTTGTTATGGCACCCAAGAACACCAGCACATGATTCTGTGCTCAGGGACATTAATTATCTGCATCTTTCTTATCTTCTTCTCTTTTATGTCTATAATCTTGTCTTTCTTTTGTCTCTATTCTTTTTCTCATATATTTTCTCACATTTATTATAAATAAGAAAATATATTTTCTCACATGTATCTTGCAGATCCCAGATTTCTGCTAGTACATAGAACTCTCCCTCACCCTTTTAAAGATTGCATATCATTTCATTGTTTAGATAAACACCAGTTTATGTAACTTTATATCCCCTACTGATAGGCTGTTTATAGTTCTTTGCTGTTATGAACACTGCTGCAGTGAATAACCTGGTACATAGTCATTTCACGCTTGTGCAGTTGTGTCTGTGAATAGATTGCTAGAAGTGGGATTGCTGGGTCAAAGGACTAGCAATGTGTTCGTGTAGAAATTCTGAGTAGTTGTTGTGTTGCTTATTTTCAGCCCTTTTTTCTTTGTCTCAGCCATCTGTTTCCCCAAATATAGCATAAACGGAGTTTCCTTAATCCCTTCCCTGCTTTTCTGGGACCTGTTTGAATCCTAGAGTCCTCATAGTAGGGCATGAGGCTGATAATTCACATTTTGTGTTCTGTTGTGATGCTGTGAGCCTGCGGAAGTGACTGAGGCCTTCATCCTGACTCCACTGAGGCCTGGCTTCTCTCTGCTCAGGCCTTCTTCCTTTACTCTCCAAAGCACTGATTTTGAGCGTGCTTTTCAATAAACTTCTTGTGCAAAGATCACCAACTCAGTGTCAGCTGTGTGGTTTTAAAATGCACTTCCCTGATGGCCAGATAGGTTGAGCACTTTTTCATGCTTACTGGCCATTTGGTATCTCATTTGGAAATCATCTGTTCAGATTTCTTGCCTGAGTTTCTGTTGGGATGTCTGTCTTTTTCTTAGTGACTTGTAGGAACTCTTTAGATATTCTGTATACCAGTCATTTGGAAAAGATTGAAGGTGAGAAGAGGAGGGGACAACAGAGGACGAGATGGTTGGATGGCATCACCGACTCAATGGACATGAGTTTGAGCAAACTCCAGGAGATGGTGAAGGACAGGGAAGCCTGGTGTGCTGCAGCCCATGGGGCCACAAAGAGTCAGACATGACTGAGCAGCTGAACAACAACAACAATAACAACAAATGTATTATAGATAACGTCTTTTGTAGAATAGAAACTTAATTTTGATATAATTCCATTTATCATTTTTCTTTGTATTTAGTGGTTTGGAGTCATATTTAAGAAATGCATGCCTACTGTAGGGTCATGACTGTGTTCTGCTTTCCCCCTGAAAGCTTCATTGTTTTATCTTGCACGTTGTGATCTGTATTTCATCTGAAGTGGTATTTGGTATATGGTGGAGGCCCAGTTGGCTTGAGCAGTTGTTTGGATGCTGTGTCCTGTAGTGTCAGCTTTGTTAGAAGCAGGGGCCTGTGTGCCTGTGAGGTCTTTGTAGGCTTGTGTTCTGTTTCATTGATCAGCGTGTTTGCCCTTAAGTGCGTCTCTGGTGATTCTCACTTTCTACTTGTGCTGTAATGTTTTCCTTTGCACATATTCTTTTTCTTCGCTAGGCTTTTTTTCTTTACTGGGTTCCATGAAGATGAGCTCCATTACCGATCAGTCTTTTTATGGTATCGTTTTGCCCAGATACAGTGCCTTCAATACGTGATTGCTGGTTGTTGTACATGCCCTCCTGCGTGCTCAGTTACTCAGTCGTGTCCAACTCTTTGTGACCCTTTTGGACTGTAGCCCACCAGGCTTCTGTGTCCATGGGATTTCTCAGGCAGGAATACTAGAGTGGGTAGCCATTCCTCCTCCAGGGGATCTTCCCGATCCAGTGTTCCAACCCACATCTCCTGGGACTCCTGCATCGCAGGCAGATTCTTTATCACTGAGACACTGGGAAACCTTGTTGTATATTACAAGCATCTAAATAAATCCTCTTTTATTTTTATAAAATTTTGGCCATTTCTGGCAGCATGTGAAACTTACCAGGCAAGGAATTGAAGCTGTGCTCCCTGTATTGGGAGCTTGGAGTCTTAAACACTGGACCATCAGGGAAGTCCAGATGTTCTTTTGAAAGAAACAGTCTACCTGTATTATCACACATTTTAAAAGATATGAAAACCTCCATCTGCTCTTACTGTTTTGCTGTCCCATTCCATTGAACTGGACCTGTGAGCAGAGAAAGCCATGCATTCTTATTGTCTCTGGCTGTTACTTTTTGTGTTGGGCCAGTAATGAGCCAAAATATTTCCTTTTTTCAGTGGTGAGGGTTTAGGTTGGCAAATTCTAATGGCAATTTTTAAAGAATTAAATGCAGAATGTTTGGTAGATGGATATTGTTCCCAGCTCTTCACTCTTTCCTTGTATGAGATTTCACATGCATGCCCTTCACGTGTGATGCTCCAATGCCCTCACCAGAGGAGTTAGTTTCTTCCCCTGTTGTGCTGACACTGGGCTTGGGGTGGGGTTTGCATTGGCCGGTAGGATGCTTAGCAAGTGTTGTGTGAGCACAGGCTTTCCATGTACCTATGTGGTTTGTCTTGGCCTCTCGCCACTAGAACAACATACTCCAGTGGGTGACTGGTTGAGGAGACACAGAACAGGCTGGTATTATTTCGGGCTGCCATAGCAAAATACCATAGATGAGGGGACTTAAAGAACAGAAATTTATTTTCTCACAGTTCTGGAGGCTGGCAGTGTGAGATCAAGGTGTCAGCAGGTTTAGTCTCTTCTGAGACCTTTCTTTCCGACTTGCATACGGCTGTCTTCTGGCTGTGTCCTACGTGGTCTTTCCTCTGTGCTGTGCATCCCTGACGCCTCTTTGTGTATCCAGACTTCATCCTCTTCTAAGAGCACTAGTTGGATTGGGTTAGGGCCCACCCTAACAACCTCATTGTACTTGACTCACCTCTTTAAAGGGCCAAACTCCCAATGCAGTCACATTATGGGAAACTGTGGTTAGGACTTCAACATATGAATCTGAGGGGACATCATACAGCCCATGACAGATCTGTAGACAGGTCCAGCCAGCCCCAAGAGGCCAGGAAAGCCACAAATCTCCAGCAGACCCATAGGCAGGAAGTAAATGATGCCTGTTGCTCTTGGTCACTGAGTTCTGGTGTGGAGTTTGTCATGTAAGGTTATGGCAGCAGTAGCTGACTAAGTAAATGAGTCACTTCATTCACTATTATTTTTCATCAAGGGGAGATTGACAGAGCACATAATTAGCCATTTTAAATTGTACAATTCAGTGATATTTCATGTACAGTCATAATGCTGTTGCTTTAATTTCTTTTCTTTTTTTTGGCCATGTGATGGGGCAGTGTGGGATCTTAGTTCTCTGATCAGGGATTGAACCCGCGCCCCCTGCATTGGGAGCAGAGTCATAACCACTGGACCACTAGGGGAGTCCCAGTTTGTTTAACTTCTAATGTGCAACATCAGAGGTACTTTAACTGAAGGAAAAATATACATTTTCTTTCCTTAATGGAAAAATATTTTTCTGAAAAAGAAAACCTCATTGTGGTCGTATCTAAAAGTTAAAGCATATGTTACACTTGGGAAACACAGACTGAAAAGAGAAGGAACTTGGTGCTCTCCAGAGCGTTTTAGTCTCCTCACACTTATGTCTGTTCCAACTGCATTACTACAAAAATTGCCAGCCCTTTAATGTATTTATTTATTCATTCAGTATTTGCTGACTGACTACCACATGCTGGCCCTACTCTTGTGTCTGGGAATTCAGTGGTAAAAGAAAAGACAAAAAATTGTTGTCTTCTTGAAGCATGTGAATTCTAGTAGGGAAATCATATTAGATAAATAGTTTAAAGGTGCTAAGAAGCAAAATTGACAGAGAAGATTGATACAAAATGTTCAATGTTTTGAAGTTTTATATAGGATGAACAAGAAAGGCTGAGAAAGTGACTTAAATAAAGATCTGAAAAAAGTAGAAGAGCTGGCCATGTCAACATAAGAGGGAAGTGTGTGCTGGGCAGAGGAGACAGTGGGGGCAAAGGTGTGGGGCAGACATGTGGCTCCTCTGCTCAAGCCTGTGACTCGGGAGTACAGAAGGAGGGGCGGTAGAGTAGGCGACGGGTGAGCAGACATGAGCGAGCGAGCTAACAGGCTGCATCCCACGGGATGCTCATTGTCATCAGCAAGGCCAGGCTCTTCCCTGTGGCGAAACAGGAGCCACGGGAGAGTTTTGAGTGAAGGAGTGGATGTGGCCTGACAGGATTGCTCCTGCTGCTGCAGGGAGGATACCACTGAAGAGGCTCTTGCAGGCGTTCAGGCGAGAGATGAGGCGATGTTAGACCAGGGTGCCAAGAGAAGCAGTGGTGAAAAAGGTGGTGAATTCTGGTCTATTTCAGAAATAGAGTCAGTAACCCTTTGTAACTGGAAGAATGAACTGATATTGTCTGAGGAGAGGAAGACTTAAGAATTATCTGTTGTAGGAGAAATACATGCATAGACTCATTTGGGCAGGTTGAGTGGAGATGACAAGCAGGCAGTTGAACATTTGGGTCTAGAAGCAACTCAAAGCTGGAAATGTAAATTTAAAAAGTCATCATGTAGTTGGATTTAAACCCAAAATAGTGAGTGAGAGCACCTACAGAGTGGCACCGCTCTGAGTCCACGGGTGGGGCCTGGAGCACTTTCATACTCAGAGGGCAGGGAGGGGAGGGGCCAGCACTGCTGAACTGGAAGGAGGAAAAGGTCCAGGTGGGGCTCCAAAAGCCTGGGAGCAGAGAGTGTTCCCAGGCCCAAAGAGCCATTCAGCATTTTAACGTTAGTAACATCTCCCCATTTGTCTCCCAGCTAGCGGCGATCGCTCCTCTTCAGCTAGAAAAATGACAATGTTCAGAAACTTAAAACTTCTTCTCTGGAAGAATTTCATTTTAAAGGTGGGTATGGTCATCTGTAGGGAGAATGTGAGTTTCCTTCAGAGGAACTGAATGATTTAGTTTAATTGGTTCTGATCATGGAGTAAAGAAAAAACTAAGAACTTGTAAAGGAGCCCTTTTCTGCAAATGAGCCACGTTTCTGTGGCAATTCCATTAGCTGTAATTACTGAAGATAACCATCGTTGCTACTGATTTCTAGCCATTGGTGTTACAGAAAAGATAAAAGCAAATGTTTCTAGCTAATTCTCATTCTGTTTTTGTTTTTTGTTTTTCATGTATTGTACACGGAGGCTGGAAGAAATATAAGCATTCTTTCATATATTTATACACACACACATATATATAAGTGAAGCATAGTTGATTGAAAGTGTTTTTAGTGGAAGAACATTTGCCATGTAGTGACTTAATGCTTGTGTTCTATTTTGGATTAGCATATTTATTAGTGAAGTGTAGTTGATTGAAAGTGTTCTTAATGGAAGAACATTTCCCATATAGTGTCTTAATGCTTGTGTTCTGTTTTGGATTAACATATGGCTTTTGTTTTTATTTTAGAACGAAAGACTCTGATAACAGTCCTTGAAATCTTGATGCCTTTACTGTTTTGTGCAGTTATAATATATCTTCGTTTTGGTAGTTTGCCAAGAAAGAGACCTCCTGTAGACTACAATGTAATTGACATCACTTATCTGCCAGACTTCTTCAATCAATTTCCTCTGAAAAATAAATTTCAATTAGTTTATATCCCTTCCAAAAGTGAAACTTTGAAGAATATCACTGAAATGGTGAAAGACTTCTTTCCTGTTGAGTTTGAAGGTTAGCCATAAAGATGGGGGCAGGATAGAGGGAGCATTTTTATAAAGTCTAGTTTGAAGTTTTTTCCTATGAGTTCTTACAGTAGTGGTTCCACATCTGGGCTCTCCAAATTCTGAAGAGTCTGGATTTATCTTTATTATTTCACACAACACACACAAGAGATTGTATATTTATGTCGCAAGCCTTCAAGGCTAATTAAAATGTGAAGTGTTTGTTCTGACTCACCAAAGTGACACTGGTCATCTCATATATTTAATCAGAAGTCCTGGTTTGCAGTTTTAATATGTCTCTGTCTAATAAACAGAAAACACTCAGATTCTAAGTTAGCCTTTTACCCGATCTCTTCTCTCCTCTTCTTGTCCCGCTTTCTTCCAGTCTCTATGTGGAGCCAGAAAGGTCTTGAAGAGCTGGGTGGGGTAGCCAGGGCCCAGCCTGTGGCCCTCAGGGGCTCCGCCGCACTGAGCCAGCTCGGGCCCTCCCCGGTCTTGCCTGCTTGCCCTCCTCGTGCCCCTTTCATATCCGGGGCTCTGGGAGCCTGTCCTCCCTCTGACAGAACCCTTTGCCTCCAGCTTTTCCTTCTTACCATTCTGGTTTCAGCTAAAATGGCACTTAGGAATGTAGGTTTTAGGTTTCCCAGTTGTGCCTTTTTCTCTCTCACGGAATCCTTTTGGATGGGCTCATAGCATCTTGATAGCTGTTTCCTTAAAGCGTTGCCGCTCACTGCGCTCCTGTGCACTGCCTGCCTTTCCCCGCAGCGCTTTGCTCCACCACAGGGCAGAGGCGTGTGTGTTCCATGCACACACTGTGCCCGGTGCACAGTAGGTGTTCAGGACATACTTCCTGAGTGAATGAATGCAGTTAGGTAGATAAAATTTTTCAAAATGAGGAATAATTTTTCAAAGTTACTATATGTTTTTATAAAGTATTCTAATAATACATAAGGCAGAAAGTGAAAAGAAAGGGTTCTCCTCCCTGACTTCTTGAGTGCCATTCAATGTGACAGTTCTTTTAAAGGTCCTCAGTTGTAGAATGTGGGGAAACTGTTTCGAAAGTTGTGCTTTATGCTTTCCTAGTATTCTAAAATACTATTCTAATTCAGCTACTTTTTATAAATACGAGATTACAAAATTAAAAAAAAAAAAGAAATCCTCCCTGATGAGGTGATAAGTGTGATAAAAAACAATGATCCACCCACAGGAAATGGGAGGGTGGTGGGTTTCAGGGGCTATCCAGGAGGGGGACCGCGAGCAGTGAGTCCCTGGGGTGACTGAGGATCTGGAAGTCAGCAGGTGAAGCTGACGTGGTAGAGTTAGGTGAGGTCGGGCACGTCTGTAGGAGCCACAGCGTGCAGAGCTTCGCTGGCCTTGTCAGAGCGTTGGGCTGGCTTCTGCATGCAGAAGGGGTCCATTGCAGGGCTTTTGAGAAGACAGGTTAGACTGCAGTGTCATTTGTTGTACAAAGATTTCTCTGGCTGTCCTCTGGAGTGGTGATTGGAAGGGGCTGGTACCCACAGACATGCACGAGGGAAAGATGGCTTGCTGACTGCTAGGCCCAGCGCTTCCTCTCCTTTGCCCTCAGCGTGCGGGGCTGTGCTCATGCGTTTCCTGCCTGGGATTCTCTGCTGCTTGAGTGCTGTGACACTGCAGTCTTCACCTGTTCCCACCTCCCTGCCGTTCCCATGGCTCATTCCTGTCCTCAGACAGCTCTCGCCTTATTACAGAACCATATGTGACACAGAACAGAGTTCAGAGTTAAAGTCCCTTCCCTAATCCCACTTCCCAGAATCTTTGTTAACTGTTTGGGATGTATTTTTATGGAATTAAAAAAATTTTTTTAAGGAACTTAAAATTTACAATAAATACAAAAGTTCCTTGCATTGAAAATTGCAAACAATATTAAAGAGAGGGAATAAAAGTTAAACTCCCCTGTTTATGCCATGGGCTTCCTTAGTGGCTCAGTGTAAAGAATCTGGCTGTAATGCAGGAGATGCGGGTTCAACCCCTGGGTTGGGAAGATCTCCTGGAGGAGGAAATGGCAACCCACTCCAGTATTCTTGTTTGAGAAATCTCATGAACAGAGGAGCCTGGCAGGCTGCGTTCCGTGGGGTTGCAAAGAGTCAAACACAATTGAGCGACTGAACAACAACTAATACCTTCAGGCCATTCCCCTAAGTAAATCCTCCAGCCTAGAAGTAAGGACAAGCAATAGCTTGATGATCTCTTCCAAACCACGAGAGACATCTGGGTTTTTCTTTCCTTTCTATCCACCCTTTTGATATACACACAGAGCCTATTCCTCCCTGGAGGCCATGATGGCTCCACCCTGGGTGCAGAATGAGTTGTAATCTCTCTGTACTAGTTGGCAGTCCCTGCACTGTAGGGGTTTGTCCAGGGAAGACACATAACTCAGTAAGACTCAAGGAAACAGCAAGATTTTTTCCTGGGGATCTCTGAGAAAGAGATTATTGCTGTTCTGCCCCTGGAAATATGGCACACTAGGTTATTTGGACCAACCCAACTATCAAGACAAATAGAGTAAAAATATATTGATCCAGGGATTAATTACTTAGATGTTAATTTCATAACTGTTCATTAAACTGAACGTTTGTGTTTTGTATGCCTTCCTGTAAGTATACTATTTTGTACAATTTAACAAAATATGTGTGTATGTATATATGTGTTTAAAAAGGCAACCTAAATAAAGCTAAGGAAACAAAAGAACAACAACAAATCTTTGTATAGGATAAAAGGCAAATGTACTCATAAACCTATCACCCAGATATAAGTGCTATTTAAAACCTTGTATGGCTTTCCTGGTGGCTCAGCTGGTAAAGAATCCACCTGCAGTGTGGGAGACCTGGGTTCGATCCCTTGGTTGGTAAGATCCCCTGGAGAAGGGAATGGCTACCAACTACAGTATTCTGGCCTAGAGAATTCCATGGACTGTATAGTCCACGGGGTCACAAAGAGTTGGACACGACTGAATGACTTTCATTTTGATTTTTCAAAGCCTTGTATACACCCTTCTTTCCTTTTTTCTAACAAAAATTGGATCGTCTTGTATGAACTCTTCTTAACCTACTTTTTATTTATTGTATTGTTAAAGTACTTCCATAGTCTTGGATATTTTTCTAAAAAAAAAAAAATCCAGGTGAAGGAAGGAACACAGAGAGAGGTCAGTGGGATCCCCAAACTGTTTCTTGTGAAAACTGCATCGTACAAGAGGGAACTGAGCTCATTCAGGTGGGATGTCTCATAGGAGACCATCTCCCATGGAGTCAGGACCCCAAATGCCTGTACTCTCACTGTAAGCCTGAGCCAGAAGGGAACAAGCCTCTTTCCCACCCCAGAGGGGCTTCGAGAAAACAGCACAGCAGCAGGAGCACCTGCCCCTGGGGTTTGGAGCCCAGATTCACATCCCCTGGTTGTCAAAAGAAAAGGAGAAGAGAAAACCCCTCAAAGTACAAAGTGAGATGTTGATGGCCAGATGCAAATGTCCCCCTCCTCTGAAAGAACATGCCATGATTCTGTATCTCAAAGAAGGGCGGCCGCAAATGTGTCACAGTCAGTGAGCACATACCAGGAAGCAAGAGAGCAAGGGCGAATGAAGATCAGTGTGAACGACAGGCGGCAGAAACAGAACCAGAGGCACTTCAGACAGTGGAGCTATTAGCCTCACATTATGAAAGCACTATGTTTACTAGGTTTAAAAATACAAGACAACCTGAAAGTATTTGTAGATAGCATTCCACTGTAAGAGTTGCCTAGCAGATGTGAGGCGGGGAAAAGAGCCAAACAGAACTTCTAGAAGTGAAAAATAATCAGAATAAATACAAAACTCAGTTGAAGGTAAAACTGGTGAACGGGAAGACAGAGCTGAAGGAGACTTTCAGAGTGCAACACAGAGAGAAATGAAATGACAAAATATAGAAGAAAAGAGACAGGGCCCTCACTATTCCATTTAGAACTTCAGCTGAGAAGTCTTAGTCCCAGAAAGTGCTAACATCAAAAAAGTAATAAAAAAAATAATAAAGAGGAAGAAAAAGAAAGTCTTAAAAAAATTTTTTTATTAGAAGTTCCATGGGATCCCAAAGGAGTTGAGCATGACTGAATGACTAAACAACAACGGCGACAGCAACAACATTGTGTTAGCGTCACGTATACAGCAAAGTGAATCAGTAATACACATGCGCACGCGCGCGCACACACACACACACACACACACACACACATATCCACTCTTCTAGGTTCTTTTTCCGTGTAGGCCATTACAGAGTGTAGTAATATGTGCTATACAGTAGGTACTTATTATCCATTTTATATATAGTGGTATGTATATGTCAGTCACAGTCTTCCAATTTATCCCTCAGCTTCACTGTCACACTGAGTGAAGTCAGACAGAGAAAGACAGACACCGTACGCTATTGCTTATATGTATAATCCAAAAAAAAAGGTTCAAATGAACTTATCTACAAAACAGAAAAGTCTTGATCATAACAGTTTGAGAACTGGATCAAGTCTTAGTTTTTGTGGATCAAGTGGTTGTTTAAAGAGTGGGTTTTGTTCTGGTAAAAAGGTAAAGTTCAGTTTCACCAAAAGGTCTTTTCAGGAGTTGTTTTAACCTTCTTTGTGTGGGGGGCAAGGTGTGGAACAGCTTTTACCTTAAAGTTAATTTATTCCATTACTAAGGTGTGACTCTTCTGAACACCTCAAGTGGTCACCAGGAACTGTCCCCACTGGCTGGTCAGAACTCAAGTGCCCCCTGGTCTCAGTGGGCTCTGGGCACCACTGAGCCCATCCTGTCCTGCTCACCCCAGCAGGGCACATCATAAAAAAGTGAAAAAAAAAGTAAGTCACTCAGTCGTGTCCGACTCTTTGTGACCAGGCTCCTCAGTCCATGAGATTCTCCAAGCAAGAATACTGGAGTGGGTTGCCATTTCCTTCTCCAGGGGATCTTCCCGACCCAGGGATCAAACCCGGGTCTCCCACAAAGGAGGCAGACGCTTTATCATAGGAGTCACTAAAGGGTCCTCTGAGCAGGTTTCTGGAGCCGTTTCCCAGCGCGGCCTTCTTCTCCTAGGAACTCTGGCCTGCAACTTAAAGCCACTTCAGACTCTTCCCACTCAAACCTCTGTCAACATAGCCACATAGCTGTCTGCGTTCCACTTGGGTTCCCCCTCCCTGTTCTGTGGTTTGAAATGTGCCTTCAGACAGAAAACCAGAGCACTCTTAGTGGTCATCTTATTTGTTTCTCTTTCCCCAGGAATCATAGTGCTGTGCTATGTATTGGCCATTGTCTGAAAAACTTGATTCTTTTCTTTCCTGTCCAATTTTTTGGTTATTTGTGGTAGTAGGAGGATAAATTCAATCTCTGTTACTCCATCATGGCCAAAACATGTCATGGATTTTTTTTTTAATATACAAAAGAAATTGGCTTACAGAGATTGTATCATGATAAAGGGATCAGGAGCCAGTGGCAGCTGAAGGGCTCCACTGTTTAACCTTTGGCATCACTCAGAGTTCTACCAGGTGCATGCCCTGGTTTTGTTTTTGTTTTTAATCTAGTTGATAAAAAATTCTCATTAGTATTTTCAGAGACATTTGAGAAAATATTGCCACTCCAAAGTGAAACCAGACCCCCATAAAAAAAGGAAACAGTGGAAGAGACAGAGGACTTAGAAATTAAAAATGATTATCAAAATAACATTCATGGAAATAATAGGATGGACATGTGTGAAGTTCTGTTGGTGATGGGGAAGCTAAAGTCAAGCCTCTTAAGACTGTAAAGCCAAGAGACCAAGAAATGGATGAAGGAATATGTATGAAGGAGGAAGGGATAGACATGTCTGGAAGTCCCAGCTCATCTGTTCAGATTCTGGAAGAAAGAAAGGTGACAAACGACAGGAGGAAAACAGCAATAGAGAAAAGCTTTCTGAACACTGGCATCTCCAGCTCGGGCGGACACGCTCATCACAAGCAAGGGAACAAGAAAGAGCAAAGGTGGGCCTGTGTTGGTGACATTTCGGAACCCAGGGATCAAGGAACAGAAGTCTCACAGGTTTCTAGTTACCTCCGAGGAATCAGACATTGCCCTTGGCAGCGCTGCATGCTCAGTGGTGTAGTCACACCTTCAAACTTCCGAGAAAGAATTATTCTCAAGGAGGATCCTGAATTGCCAGTCAGATGTGAGGGCAGGTGACTTCTAAAACTTAATTCTCTCATCAGAACAGCTATACTTCTTGATGATTTTGTTTCCACTTTTGGTTTTTATAACCATGAAGAGAAGCTGGAAATGTAGTGATAATTTTCTCATTAACGTGAACAAGAATTGTGTTCCATTTACTTCAGTCCCAAGTGCAGCCTTGTTGTTGTTCAGTCACTAAGTTGTGTCAGACTCTTTGTGACCCCATGGAGTGCAGCACACCAGGCCTCCCTGTCCTTCACCATCTCCTGGAGTTTGCTCAAACTCATGTCCATCAAGTTGGTGATGCTATCCAACCGTCTCATTCTCTGTTGCCCCTTCTCTTGCCCTCAATCTTTCCCAGCATCAGTGTCTTTTCCAGTGAGTCAGCCTAGAAGAACTCAAATACGCAAGAGCTTTGAGACCCTACAGAGGTTTTAGCTGTTATCATTGACTGCATTCCCACTGCTCATGATGGTTCTGAGTGTCTTATGTAGGATGTGCACATTCGTTTGCAGGATGAAGGAGTGAGTGAGTGAGTGACATTTGCCAGCCAAGGAGGTGGAAGTCCGTATCTTTTGGGGTAGAAGGGGATAGTTGGGCAGCATTTAACACCCCCATCCTCACTCCCCTGCCAACCACTCACTAACTGGATTTTTCTTTGTAGTTCTAGGCTTCTCTTCAGTACCTTTGTTTGAAAAGTACATAATTCAAATCCCAAAGCTTTCTACGTATTGACTGGGATTGTTTTTGATCATAACTTCAATGACAGCACGGAACCCTTGCCACTTGAGGTAAGAGCATCTCTTCTGTCACAGTCTTCTCATGATGCCCGCCCTCAACGAGAGTTCAGTAAGCAATCCTACTAGTGAGCTGTGCCTCATCAGCTTTGTTGGCTGGTGGCTGTCTTATATCCAGAGGAGATCAGACAATACTCCTGATTTCATATCTTACATCCTGTTTTCTTATTCTTCAAAAGAGAAGACATTTTGGAGCGAGCCTATGTCCTGAGGGTACAGGATGGCATATTTTCAGCCACTGGGCTACAGAAGGGAGCCTTAGTGCCCAACCCCATAGACTGGAGTCCCAGTTCTGTTCTTCCTCCTGTGTAACCTTGGGACAGTCACTGTCATTCTTGGGCCTTAGTTTCTCTATCAGTGTAATGGAATTAATAGTGGTTCCTAACTCGTAGAACTAGTGTGAGGATTAAATGAGTTTAATGCCTATAAAGTGCTTAGAATGGGGCCTGGAGCAGAGGCATTTTCCAGAAGGAATAGTAATTGTCATTATTACTAATCCCATGGACTTCAGATATGGTGGATCTGTTCATTTAAGGAAAAGGCAATGTTTTAAATATCAGAATATTTGATTTTTCTTTAGGATGGGAAAACCACTGATGTATAGCTTTTGTGCTCTGCTGTGGTAAATAGATGGGGAAACTGGAAACAGTGGCTGACTTTATTTTTCTGGGCTTCAAAATCACTGCAGATGGTGATTGCAGCCATGAAATTAAAAGACGGTTACTCCTCAGAAGGAAAGCTATGACCAACCTAGACAGCATATTGAAAAGCAGAGACATTACTTTGTCACCAAAGGTCCATCTAGTCAAGGCTATGGTTTTTCCAGTGGTCATGTATGGATGTGAGAGTTGGACTATAAAGCAAGCTGAGCGCCGAAGAATTGATGCTTTTGAACTGTGGTGTTGGAGAAGACTCTTGAGAGTCCTTTGGACTGCAGGAGATCCAACCAGTCCATCCTAAAGGAGATCAGTCCTGGGTGTTCTTTGGAAGGACTGATGTTAAAGCTGAAACTCCAATACTTTGGCCACCTGATGCAAAGAGCTGACTCATTTGAAAAGACTCTGATGCTGGGAAAGATTGAGGGCAGGAGGAGAAGGGGACAACAGAGGATGAGATAGTTCAATGGCATCACCGACTCAATGGACATGAGTTTGGGTGGACTCTGGGAGTTGATGATGGACAGGGAGGCCTGGCGTGCTGTGGTTCATGGAGTCACAAAGAGTCGGACCTGTCTAAGCGACTGAACTGGAACTGATACAGTCTATCTAACAATCAGTTGTTAGAACTGGTTCGGGATGTTGGACACTTACAAATGCCAGGCCCATCCCAGGGACTGTCTTACTTGATCCCACAGCACCTTGGAGGTAGGTACTGTTAACATCATTCCTGTTTTACTGATGAGGAAACCTAGGCAAGGTTAGGTAACTTGCCCAGATTGCCGTGGCTGCTCATTAGGAGATGGGGGTTTGGATCCCAGTGGTCTGGCTCCAGAGCCTGCACTCAGAGCCTTTGCGCAGCATTGCTTTCCTGACGGGAGTCGTGACCCCTCTTGTTTCTTAGGCTGGTCACAGAAGGATGCAGGGAAGACATGTCCGTGTGTGCTCCCAGAGGATGTCTGCCAGCGCGGGTGCCCTTCCTCCTATCAGAGCTAATGTCAGGCACACCCTTGCTGTGTCCTGTTCCATTTCTGAGTTCCTCGATCTCATGACTGCATTTGTTTTCTCTCTGTTCTTCATAGGTTAAGTACTACTTGCGCTTCAGTTTCTTTCAGAGGAATTATTTATCCTTGAGCTTAATCCTCCAACAAGATGACACGCAGGGCTGGCTCACATCCCTTCTTTATCCTCCGAACCTAAGCCAAGAGCCCCGAGACTATGGAGTTTCTGAAGGGGGAGCTCCAGGTGAGGAAGCCTCTGTGCTTCGTTGTGAGCTGGCTTCATCCGGTCTGAATGACACCATTGTGTTGTTTTTGTGTCTGCACACTTGCTGAACTAACATTTCAGAAGAGGTGGAAGCAGTGCATTTAGAAATGTGGCATTCAGGGAACTACCCCGGTGGTCCAGTGGCTAAGACTCTTTGTTCCTAATGGTGGGGCCTGGGTTCGATCCCTGGTCAGGGAGCTAGATCCCACATGCCACAGCTAAAGATCCCACGTGCCATGATTAAGACCCAGTGTAGCCAAATAAATTAACATTAAAAAAAGGAATGTGGTATTTAGTAAAATGCTTACATTCTAGAGTAAGTTAGTCCAGCAGTTTAGCCCACTAATTGTTTTGTAATGATGCTGAATTGTTTGAGAAGAATGGCAGCATTTTTCAAGAATGAGCACTTTCTCTATGTTCCCACTTATAACAGTGTGTGCTTGCTGTTAGCTCCCTGTGCTGAGGGAAAACAGTGGGGCGGCGTGGAGACTGGCGCCTCCTGTTTCCTCCACAGTAAGCAGTGGCCTCCTGCCTGGAGCACATGAACCAGGCCTCTCTGGGACTCGCGCCCTCCAAGCCCCTGATGTGTTTTGGTCTCTGTCTTCATGAGGGGTTTAGGGTGACCGTCCTTTCTGGGCCCTCAGGGACGAACTGCTCTTAGAAAACTAAGTCCCCAGTCTACAGCATCTTGTAGAGTGGCCACACTATTGACCTGAAGCCTTGGGCTTGCAAGCCCCCTAAGTGGGAATCCAAGTCCCAGGGTTTATAGCTTCATGTGATTCTAGAAAGGCTGTCAGCAGTACTGTGGCAGTTCTCCTGCTTGCAATCACGGATATGTAACAGTTCCCAGGCTTTCATCGTTAACAATTTGTTCCTGCCCTTTTCATCCTGACACATCTGGAGGCCTCCCTAGGTCTTGGCCACCAGAAGACCTCGGTCCTCTCACCCTAATGCTGGCATATCCTGCTTGGCTCTGCTGGTATGGAGGGCTGGCGACCCTTGCTTGGACGTGGGCCATTATTTCTTAGAAAACTCCAGGACCAGGGATCTTTGCCTTTAGTCTATTTATTGTTCCCAAAAGCTGACCTGGCACACCAGCTATGCTGTATTGAAACAAGAGTTGGTTATGGTGAAGACTGGTTTTGAGGTTTGGCAACAAAATTCAGTGACCATAACCCTTGGGCTACAGCAGGGACAGTTCAGGGACAGGTCAAAGCAGTTGAGAGGGGCTGCATCTTCCAAGTTCTTTGAATTTGACTCTTCCTGTGTGGTGGAGAGCACAACTGCAGACTGGGCACCCTCCCCAGAGCCTGAGGACTCTGGGGAGGAGATGCCCCCCTGCCCCGGGGATGGTTGTGTTGGCTATCCCTCATTTGTCTGCCCAGAACTCCTGTTTACCCCATTTCTGATAAAAGACACCTTCCCCCAGCCACATGAGTCCCACTGTGACTTTTTCTTCTGTATCGTAGCACCTTGGCTATAGCAGTGCCTTTTCTATTCCTGACTGTATGTGAATGGCTAGCCATCACCCATCTGAGTATCAGTTGTTTTGCATCTTTGTTCTTAATCTCTTGTGCTTGTATCCACTGTTTTTTCATGTAGGATACTACCAAGAAGGCTTCCTGGCCATACAGCATGTGACAGATAGAGCCATCATGTGGCACCACGCTCCCACTGAGACGACCAGGTTGTTTCAGAGCCTCAGTGTGCTTCTGAAGAGATTCCCACATGGTGCATATGTCCGGGACATCTTCTTCCTCATCCTTCAGAATGAGTTCCCTCTTTTCCTTATGCTCAGCTTCATCTGCATTGAGCTCATCACCATCAATTCCATCGTACTGGAGAAGGAGAGAAAGCTGAAGGTAATCCTGTCCTAACAGACAGGTGGCCAGGAATGTGTGGGAATTGCTAAGAAACAATGGCCAGGGTAGGAGGGCGGCCAGGGCAGGTGAGAGGTGGCTTTAGGTATGAGAGCAGCCTTTGAAGTGAGTTGGAACTTGGATGTTCTTTCACCATTTTAACCGGCTTGCAGATTAGCTCATGTTATTAGGTGAACTCTTAATTTCAGAAGGGGAGTGTCGTCCTAGGTTCCTGACTTGCCAGCACACTGCCTCACACATGATAGGTGTGCAAAAATGTTTGTGAATTGACTAACTGACAAATGAGAGGAATAATCATCCAAAATTAACTCAGTCTTATTTTGTGGCAGGGTAGACAGGGAGCGTTCTCTAGAAGCCACAACTTAAGGTAGGGTAGATCTTTCTGCCCTCCTCTGTTCCTTACTTAATCTCTCTTGTTACTTCTCTCCTCACTTTTTGCTCTTTAAGAAAATCTTCTCTTCTCAGTCTCTCCGCTTTCTTCTCTTTTTGTTGATTCTTATGTACTAAAATAGGTGGCCAGTGGCTCCGTGAGCCATGCTTGGCCTCACCAGTGATGTCTCGTTTGCTCTGCCATCTCATGTGATCAGTCTGCTGTGGGAGGCTGTGAGGGGTGGGGCGTTTCCTGCTAATCAGACGTGGTGGAAGGTAGGGATATTATCCCACTGCGACAGGTGCTGGTGAGACAGGGCCTGATGGCAGGCCTCTCCACTTGGCTCTGCATGGACTGAAAAGCTCCACGGAAGCCAGAAGCTTCTGGTGTGCTGTTGGAACCCCTTTTTCATTGCCAGCTCAGGGAGGGAGTTTTCTCTTTCCTATTTGTTAAGTCATTTCAAAATAACAACAGATTGGTGGAGGGAAGAGGGTGGGCATTGAATATTTTCACCCAGATCATTGACTTGGTTGTGTGTTTCCTATTTCACACTTGAGTTTGTTCTCTAGACAAGAATAAAGAACACTTTTGAAAAGCTTAAAAGTAAACACCAAATAGTATTGAAAAGTAGGACATTTAATTCTTAAAACCCTGGAGAAAATAAAAAGAAAGAAAATATAGTCCATATACCCAAAGACAGAAAACAAAGGAAATCACAGACACACACAAAAGCACATACAACAGAAGATGCAATATTAAATAAGAAATCAGAAGGCCTTCTTTGGTGTCTCAGTAGTACAAAATCCACCTGCCGACGCGGGAGACACAGGTTCCATCCCCGGGCCTGGAAGACGCACATGCTGTGTAGCAGCTAAGCCTGTGTGCCACAATTACTGAACGCACGTGCTAGGGCCCACAAGCTGCTGTTACTGAGCCTGTGTGTTGCAACTAGTGAAGCCTGTGGTTCCTAGAGCCCATGCTCCACAGCAAGAGAAGCTACCGCAGTGAGAAGCCCGTGGAAAAACAATGAAGAGCAGCCCTAGCTCGCCACAGCTAGCGAAAAGCCTGTCACCCCAGTGAAGACCCAGCCCAATCACACGAGCTCCAGCGCTCCGGTGAGTAGCACACACTTCAGAAGAAGAGTTCGTGTTCTGACATCGCAGTACTGGCACACATTACATGTTTATGTGCTTTAAGTGAAGATGAAATTTCAAATCATGTATATGTCATTTTTGTGATTCCTTGCTTTAACCAAGTCGTTTTTGATTCATTGGCCTACTACCACTTCTGATCTTTACAAAAGATAAAAACTCTATTTCTGTGCTTAGGGCGTGGAGTATACAGGGTTATTACCACATATTTATCTCCAGTACAAGATTGTGAACTTTTGGAATGCAGTTGCTCTGCCTGTGGTATTTTTTTCTGCATGGTACCCAGCACAGAGCTTTGTTTTTATTCACTTACCAGACATTTTTTTCACCTGTGTTTGCTAGACATATGCATGTGAGTTACAGATATAAACGACACTGTCCTTTTCCTCGAGTGATTCACGGTAGTAAAGTCACATGTTACAAAGGAGCCCCCAGTGCTTGGGTAATGGGATGTGTGGATGTGGTGGCTGTATGGGGCAAGGGTGGAGCTGAGCAGAGAAGGCTTCACAGAGCAGGTAACACTTTAACTAGGTTTTGAAAATCAAGCAAGATTTCAATAGGTAAAGAGAGAAGGAGAGAAGAGTCAGAGCAACATGATGTGAGAGGCAAAGCAAACAAAAAAGACACAGAGGTTGAGATGTGTTTAGTGAATTATGGGAAGATTTTCTGTGACCAGAGCACAGGATGCCGAGGAGTTTAGATTCTATCCTCAGGGCCATCGGACCATTCACGGATAGTCAGTGTTCAATAAATGAATGAACGAGCAGTTTACCAACCATAGCCAAAGAGGAATAATTTTAACCCAAGGTTTGTCTCTACCAGAGAAACTCCACTGTCTGGTTGGTTGATCTCTTTGCAGCTCAGTCCCCATCACATCCGTGATCTGCCTCTTCCCAGGACACACCTGGGACCCTTTATTCCAGACTGCTCAGGTTTCAGTAACAGGCAGCTAAACCAGACCAGCTCAGGCTGAGCCTGAAGACGCCGTGACGCCTGGTTCTTCGGCTTTTTCTAGGAGTACATGTGCATGATGGGGCTGCACAGCTGGCAACACTGGGTGGCGTGGTTCATCGTGTTCTTCATTTCTGCTGCCATTGTGGTTTCTTTCATGACCATTCTGTTCTGCATAGAGGTACGTGTCTCTTGTCTTTCAGGATGTGCTAAGCTCTGAAGATAATGTGGGGAAAGTATGGCATGGTGTGGGTGGCGGTGGTGAGATTCAAGAGATGGTGAAAACACAGTAATTGATGAACATTTTAAAAACCTCAGGTTGACATGTGGTGGTATTTGCTAAGCCTTTGGCAGAGGAAGCATTGAAATTTATGACCTGGGAGAGCTTTGCCCACCCTCCACTTCTCCAGTCTTCAAGTAGTGGGCCTGAGTGTGATTAGTTCCTTAGGAAAGTTGAGTTATAAACTTTAAAACATTGCAAATTTTGTGCTCTGTAAATAATTGAAAATAGCTATTGAAAAAGTTAAAAATGTTCTTTTATGCCCAGGTATCTTCTTAATTTTTCCTTTTATGCTGTCAATAGAATTTTGTGTTCCAATTCACTAACTTGTGTTTAATAACTAAATTATAATATATGGATACATGAAAATTTGCCTTCCAAATTACCAAAATTGGGGCATTTTGAATGTAGAAAGGCAGGAAAACTCAGACTATATAGAAAAATATATAAACAAAGAAAATTGCCTGAAAACAATAAAAAGAGGAAATATAAAATATCGAAAGGAATACTAAAATATTTGTAGTAGTTATAATGGTAAATAGGATAAACTCTCTTATTAAAGCAAAAAGAACATTCACATTGGGCCAGAAATTGAATTCAAACTTATGCTTTCCTTAAAAAAGGTATACGCACACAGAGCATGATTTGTAAATGGTAATGGAAGCTGGAATAAAGGTCTGCCTTAAAAACCTATATATATATTGTTTTGTTTAAGATAGTCCTGGTTTTTTAAAATGTACACATTGTTTTAAGGGTCTTTTCCGCCTTTTCTTCTTTCTTGCCATGTAAGAATTATGTGCACCTGTGATTGTTTTGTAGTTTGACGAGTCAGCAGTGTTCGGAAACAGTGACCCTAGTTTGATATTTGTGTTTCTAATGTGTTTTGCAATTGCCACAATTTTCTTTGCATTCATGATCAGCACTTTCTTCCAAAAAGGTGAGTCCTGATACAATTTTCTGTCAGGGAGTGTGTTTATAACTTCCTTTCTTGGTAGCATTGCTGTTTCCATTACCTATGGCATTAATTATTATTCCTTCAGAGTAAATTTTTCACTTGTATGGTTACTTTAACAATGGAATAATTCCTTTCACCATTAAAGACATGTGAAATTATCTTCATATATGTATACTTTTATGCTTCTCTGGGCTTCTAAATGTTATTTCAAAATAGATGGAAATGATAAGTCACAGTTTGGAAGGAAAGAAGGGGTAAGACATACAGGGCAGATAATTTTTCAGGTCCTGATTGTGAAGTTGTGGCATAACAATAGTAAGACACCATAATAAAAGAGGAACTCCTGGGAATTTGGTTCTGTCAGGAGGGATGTTACCTCTAAAATGATAGATAGAATAGATGAATCATGAAAGGCAAAAGCAATAAGTGATGCCAGAGTGTAGAAAAATCGAGTTATGGGTCAACCTAGAGAGGTGCAGATAGAAACACTAATGGAGGACAGGCCTGGCAGCTGGCGACACAAGAAAAGAGGGTTTAAGAGAACTTGGGGAATTCCCTGGTGGTGCAGTAGATAAAAATCCCCTGCCAATGCAGGGGACATGGGTTTGATCTCTGGTTCAGATCTTCCTGGACCTTCTTGTTTCCCAGGAAGATCCACCATGCCATGGGACAGCTGAGCCTGGGCACCACAACTCCTGAAGCTCACCTTAAAGCCCATACTCTACAACTAGAGAAGTCTGTGCACCGCAGCTAGAGAGTCGCCCTGGCTCACCACAACTAGAGAAAAGCCTGCTCACAGCAATGAAGACCCAGTGCAGCCAAAAATAAATAAAAGTTTAAAAAAAACTACCATGTGATCCAGCAGTCCCACTCCTGGTCATATATCTACAAAGGAGAAAAACTGTAATTCAAAAAGATACATGCACCCCAATGTTCATAGCAACATTATTTGCAATGGTCAAGATATGAAAGCAACATTAGTGTCTGTCAGCAGATGAATGAATAAAGAAGATGTGTTGTATAGAGAATGGAATATTAGCCATAAAAAAGAATGAAATAATGCCATTTGTAGCAACATGGATAGACCTAGAGATTATCAATACCAAGTGAAGTAAGTCAGACAGAGCAAGGCAAATATCATATAATATTACTTACATGTGGAATCTGAAAAAAATACCAGTGAACTTATTTACAAAACAGAAACAGACTCACAGACGTAGAAAACAAACTTGTTAGATTATCAATACCAAGTGAAGTAAGTCAGACAGAGCAAGGCAAATATCATATAATATTACTTACATGTGGAATCTGAAAAAAATACCAGTGAACTTATTTACAAAACAGAAACAGACTCACAGACGTAGAAAACAAACTTGTTAGATTATCAATACCAAGTGAAGTAAGTCAGACAGAGCAAGGCAAATATCATATAATATTACTTACATGTGGAATCTGAAAAAAATACCAGTGAACTTATTTACAAAACAGAAACAGACTCACAGACGTAGAAAACAAACTTGTTAGATTATCAATACCAAGTGAAGTAAGTCAGACAGAGCAAGGCAAATATCATATAATATTACTTACATGTGGAATCTGAAAAAATACCAGTGAACTTATTTACAAAACAGAAACAGACTCACAGACGTAGAAAACAAACTTGTTAGATTATCAATACCAAGTGAAGTAAGTCAGACAGAGCAAGGCAAATATCATATAATATTACTTACATGTGGAATCTGAAAAAAATACCAGTGAACTTATTTACAAAACAGAAACAGACTCACAGACGTAGAAAACAAACTTGTTAGATTATCAATACCAAGTGAAGTAAGTCAGACAGAGCAAGGCAAATATCATATAATATTACTTACATGTGGAATCTGAAAAAAATACCAGTGAACTTATTTACAAAACAGAAACAGACTCACAGACGTAGAAAACAAACTTGTTAGCAAAGGGGAAAGGGAGAGAAGAAATTAGGAGTATGGGATTAACAGATGCACACTACTATCTATCAAGTAGACCAACAACTAGATTTACTTGTTACATATCAGAAGCTCTTGTTCTGGCCTCAGCACTGCATTTGCATCTCAGTGTTTATCCTGACGTTGAGCAGATCCAAAGATTCCATATCCATTTCTCTGGAAAATGATAGCACTTATAACATATTAGCAATTATTATCAGCCTTTACAAAAGAAGCAAATTCAGAGAAGCTAGAGGAGACCCAGAGTCAGCCATCATTCATGTGGTCGGGTTCAGTGAAGGGCTACCTGATGCCTCAACGGTGGTTCTTTCTGTTATATATGCAATCCTTACATTTTCGATCCTTGCTCTGTTAATTTCCTGGCATGCAAATGTTTGCCTTTATTTTATATTCATTTCCCAGACTTCCATTTGATTGGTTTCTCTCCAAATCTGAAACCACTATGCTTCAGTTCAGTTCAGTTCAGTTCAGTCGCTCAGTCGTGTTCGACTCTTTGTGACTCCATGAATTGCAGCACGCCAGGCCTCCCTCTCCATTACCAACTCCCGGAGTTCACCCAAACTCATGTCCATCAAGTTGGTGATGCCATCCAGCCATCTCATCCTCTGTCGTCCCCTTCTCCTCCTGCCCCGAATCCTCCCAGCATCAGAGTCTTTTCCAATGAGTCAACTCTTCGCATGAGGTGGCCAAAGTATTGGAGTTTCAGCTTTAAGCATCAGTCCTTCCAAAGAACACCCAGGGCTGACCTCCTTTAGGATGGACTGGTTGAATCTCCTTGCAGTTCAAGGGATTCTCAAGAGTCTTCTCCAGCACCACAGTTCAAAAGCATCAATTCTTTGGCGCTCAGCTTTCTTCAGGGCCTGGGAAATCGTGAATCCTTGACCGATTGTTTATGAGTCCCATGATCTTGAGCAAATTTATTTAATGTGGGTAAATAAATAAATTTCCTCCTCTGAAAAACAGGGAGGCTAGGAAGATTAAATAAGGTACTGTATATAAAGTGCTAGCCACGGTGCCAGGCAATGCTCTATAGATGCTGTTTAATCTACCGCTCATCTTTGGGCTTCCCTGACAGCTCAGTTGGTAAAGAATCTGCCTGCAATGCAGGAGACGCCAGTTTGATTCCTAGGTCAGGAAGATCCCCTGGAGAGAGAGGCTACCCACTCCAATATTCTTGGGCTTCCCTTATAGCTCAGCTGGTAAAGAATCCACCTGCATTGCAGGAGACCTGGGTTTGATCCTTGGGTTGGGAAGATCCCCTGGAGAAGGGAAGGGCTACCTACTCCAGTATTCTGGCCTGGAGATACATATACATAGTTCATGGGGTTGCAAAGAGTCAGACATGACTGAGTGACTTTTACTTTCATCTTTGAAGAAGACGGTTTTTACTGTTGGATATGTTATTAATGCACTATTAGAGGAAGCTCTAGGAAGTTAAATGCTTGTGCATTTTCGTAAGATGTATTCATTTTTTTTAAAGTGCAACAAATCCTCTTCGTCTTTTGATAGTGAAAGTGCAAGTGTAAAAGGTTTCTATCAAAATTTCTGAAAAGACTGCTTGTGCATTATTGATGAAACTCTTCATTTCTGCCTTCTGAATCTGCAGCTCATGTTGCCACTGCCTCAGGAGGCATCATCTTCTTCTTCACCTACCTCCCTATCTCTACATTGCATTCACATACAGCCAAAGGAGCTTCTTCCAAAAGATTGCCTTTTGCCTCCTCTCCAATGTTGCCATGGCACTGGGAGTCCGATTAATCTCTACATTTGAAGCAAAAGGTGAGCCTTACCTTTCTCAAGGTAAACTGCCTTGATGTCTTTTGCCATTTCCTGACAGGCAAAGTTGACCTTTATTTCCAAGTAAACATGATTGGTTCATTTTATTCAGTGTTCGGAGCATTTATAGTATACTTACATTGATGATACGTACTGTAAGGAATACTTAGGAAATATAGAATAAAGCTTAGACTGTGCAGCTTGCAATGTAGTTTTGGGGAAAAACTAAAGCATGCTAATGATATAGGGAATTATATGCCTATATAATTGTCTGGATCTAAAATGCATAGAGTTATGATTAGAAGTTCAAATAACCCCTCGGAACTTCACAGATGATGTTGTGCTGTTGCAGATACCATATTATATCTTCATAGGCCTCCAGGTGGGCCTTCTTTCACAACAAGCTAGTCTAAGGGACCTTCATCAGACATGTCCTAGCTCTCTTACAGCTTATACACTTTGGGGTGGAAAGTACAATGCCAAGTTTTCATTTGTCTCGTGTTTCTGAAGGAGTTTCCACAACACCTACATCATTGCAGAAGATTGCAGCCAACATATCAATCTAAATGTAGGACTCTGAGCCCCGTGGGGTCTCAGTACTTACTGAGTGAAACTGTTTCACATTTCAGTGGTGCTAGGATGATCCACTCTGAGCACTCCAGCAAGTTGCTCCACTGCTCAGTGTTAGTTTTTATCTCCAGAGTGCACATCCCAAATGACAGCTGGTTTTGCAGCAGATAGCAGGGATAGGAGTTGAAGTTGGGTCTAGTTTGCAGGTCTCTTTACTGCCCCTGGGATAGTCTCCAATGGCCAGGTTAGAGGCATGACCTACCAATGGATTTCTTTGTTAAGTTGGGATGGTCTAAATGGGTTGCTGCTGCTGCTACTAAGTCGCTTCAGTTGTGCCAACTCTCTGCGACCCCATAGATGGCAGCCCACCAGGCTCCCTCGTCCCTGGGATTCTCCAGGCAAGAACACTGGAGTGGGTTGCCATTTCCTTCTCCAATGCATGAAAGTGGAAAGTGAAAGTGAAGTTGCTCAGTCATGTCCGACTCTTAGCGACCCCATGGACTGCAGCCTACCAGGCTCCTCCATCCATGGGATTTTCCAGGCAAGAGTACCAGAGTGGGTTGCCATTGCCTTCTCCACTAAATGGGTTAAGGGTACTTAAAGTTTAATAAAAGATGTTAAGTTGACCAGAATTTATTGAAGGTGAGCGATTTTCTTTAACAAAGCAATGTTGGATCCCATAAATCACAAATACTTACAGGGGAAAGAGTAGATTTTAAATGGTGTATCTGATTCCTTCCACATTAGTGAATGACTGTAGATGCTTAATGGAGTTTGTCTGTTAAAACTGAGGGAATCAAAGTGACTGGTTGGGCCTATGCTAAATTCATTCCTATGCTAAGACTGTCTTGATTATTTATGATCATTGTTCTTTCCTGAAAGGCCTGGAATAGCCCACAAGTGCTGTCTGGCCTTACAGCTGAAGGAAATGCAAATGCATATGACCATAAACAGGTAGGATTCTCTAAGAATGTAATTGATGAAATGTTAAAAATCCAAGGATAATATTTCTAGAGTCCTCATGCTTTCACTGAATTAGGTTTTCCTGGTCATCTGACTTATCTGTTCAAATCAGATGGCAGACCTGATAGTGAGTGAATAAATGGAATTCCTCTACATTTTCTCAGTAAGTCTAGTGCAGGGCTTTCAGTTCTAATCTGAAGCAGGAATCACTGTATATTAATACAACATAAATCAGACCTGTGGTTGTATGGCAGAAACATTTTAGCCTCTTTTTTTTTTTTTCAGTTCAGTTCAGTTCAGTCGCTCAGTTGTGCCCAACTCTTTGCGACCCCATGAGCTGCAGCACGCCAGGCCTCCCTGTCCATCACCAACTCCTGGAGTCCACACAAACCCAGTCCATTGAGTCAGTGATGCCATCCAGTCATCTCATCCTCTGTCATCCCCTTCTCCTCCTGCCTTCAATCTTTCCCAGCATCAGGGTCTTTTCCAGTGAGTCAGTTCTTTGCATCAGATGGCCAAAGTATTGGAGCTTCAGCTTCAGCATCAATCCTTCCAATGAATATTCAGGATTGATCTCCTTTAGAATGGACTGGTTTGAGCTTGCAGTCCAAGGGACTCTCAAGAGTCTTCTCCAACACCATAGTTCAAAAGCATTAATTCTTCAGCTATCAGCTTTCTTTATAGTCCAACTCTCACACCCATACATGACTACTAGAAAAACAATAGTTTTTGTATTAGTAAACTAATTTACTAGATTAGTTTCAATTTTTAAGAGGCCCAGTAAATAATGCCTTTCCCTCCTCCTTAATTTCTGAACCAATTGAGAAACAAAACAAAGATATCATTGTATTAATGCATTACCTCTTAAAAATTTTTTTTGGATATGCAGAGTCTTAGTTGAGGCATGTGGGATCTAGTTCCCTGACTGGGGATGGAACCCATGCCCCCTGCATTGGGAGCATGGAGTCTTAACCACTGGACCACCAGGGAAATCCTTGTACATTGTATAAAATAATAATGATAGTGTTTTTATTTTCTTTTTAAGAGATGGAATTAGAATACATAAATGGATTTTTGAAGAGATAAAGTCAGAAGTCAATGGGGATAAATACTTTCCGGAAGGAGAGTAAAGATGTTGATTAACTTTAGACTTAGTAGCAGAGTAGATCTGGTAATTGATTACTGAGCCCACCAGCAAAAGGCTAGAAACAGTGTCAAACTTTCAAACTTAATAGAAAATAGAATAATCAAAAGCTTGGTTAAGTCAAGAGGAAGTAGTGTGGGGAGAGGAATCGTGTCACATGGCCTCTTCTGCCGCAAAGTAGACTGAGAAGTCAGGATCAAAGAGACACAGGGGCAGGGGAATTTGCCAGACTCCCTTCAGCAGCACCGCACTCTCAAGCAGAATCATATGAATGTGCAAACAAGTAACATCTAACTCCTACCCAGTCCAAACTCCAGCAGTTTTTAAAAAAAATAGAACTCAATGAGCTGATTCTCAGACTTCCATGGGAATATAAACGACCAAGAAGAGCCAAGAACTCTTGAGGAAGAACAAGAGAGGAGAACGAGCTTTCCCAGATTTTGTGATTTATCATAAAGCAATAGTAATTAAAATTATAGTAGACAAATAGACTAATAGAAAAGAAGAGACAGACAAATGCACTGTTAAGTATCAGAGACAATGCTTCAGAGCAGTGGGGTTCAATAAACAATCCTGGAGCAACTGAAGAACATTACGGAAAAAATTGAACTTGGACTTTGAATTCACACCATACACAGAAATCGTTTCCAATGTCAAAAAGCTATAGTTTTTTGGATATGATAAAAGAGAGTATGTTCATGTTCTTAAAGTAGGAAAGATTTCTTAAGACACAAAAATATCTGTCAGGAAAAGACTGATAAATAATGACTTGAAACCGAGGAACACCATGAGGAAAATGAAAAGAGAAGCTACAGAGTGGAAGAAGATGCTTGAAACACATTTAACCTGCCAAAGGCTTGTATTTAAAGGATATTTAAAGAACTCATGAACTCAATTAAAAATTGTACTTTGTAGTATAAAAAAGCAAACAGGCAAAAATAGGTGCTTCACAAAAAAAGCATATTCAAATAGCCAATAAACATAAACAAGCTAGAGGGAAATAAAGTGACATGTTTAAGGTGTTGAAGAAAACTCCTGTCAACCCAGAATTCTATATCTAGAAGAAAGTCAGGGATGACTTTCAAATAAACAAAAGTGACAGAATTGATTGCTAGGAGACATTATAAGAAATGTTGAGTTCCTTGAGCAAAAACAATACATCAGACAGGAGCTTGGATCGACACAAAAAAATAACACTAAAAATGGAAAATAGAATAAATGTCTTTTGTGGAGTTTTTTTGGCTCTGAAAGAGAACTGACAGTCTAAAGCAAAAATGGGAGCAGTGTAAGTGCTATAACTTGCGTGACAATAAAACGCATGACAACAGTAGCAAAGGGTGGGAGAGAAGCACTGGAAACTGGAAAATTGTTTTAAGTTCCTCACACTGCACATGAAGTATCTTCAAATAATATTGAATATAGACTCTAAAGATGATTTTACACCCTGGTGTGGTGTTAGTCACTCAGTTATGTCCAACTCTTTGCGACCCCATGGACTGTATTTAGCCTTCCAGGCTTCTCTGTCCATGGAATCCTCCAGGCAAGAATACTGGAGTGAGTAGCTATTCCCTTCTCCAGGGGAATCTTCCCAACTCAGGGATTGAACCTGGGTTTCCTGCATTGCAGGCGGATTCCTTACATCTGAGCCATCAGGGAAGTCCCTTTACACCCTAGAACAAAACTGAAAAACAAGATTTAGAGGTGTAAATAATAATAGTGGAACTAAAATGGAATCATAAAAATTCCTATTAATGCAAGAAAAAGAGGGAAAAAGAAACAAAAATTTGGACCAAATAGAAAAGAGCTGGCAAAGTGGTAGATTTTAATCCAGACAGTCAATAATCACAGTAAATACGAATACCAAGTAAAAAGAGACTGTTTAGATAAAAATGCAAAACCCAACTAGATGCTGCCTACAAACAAAGATGGCAATGAAGTTGTAATGGGGGTGTGTGTATCTGGGGTTTTGGGGGTGAATGAGTTAGGTGGTAGCTGCACAAGGGTAATTCCTTTGTAATTGCTTGTTAAACTCCATTTTTTGTACTTGAAATATATATTCCTGATAAATAAATAAAGTGGCAATCGAGTGTCCGCTGAGGTGGGGAATGAGCCTCAACTCTTCCTTTCCTTGGGACACTGTGGACTTGCACTGAACAAGGATGCACCTGCCCTTCATGAACTGAGTGCCCTGACTGTTTACGGCAGCTGAGGGTTGCGAGACCTGTCTGTAAGCCACAGTGAGAGGCACAGCTCTTGATTGGCAGACACGTCAGGGAATGTCATCTCAGGAAGGGCCTCAGAGGTCTCCTGATATTGTCCTCACAGCATGGCCTGTGTACCAGCAGCATCAGAGCCCTGGGAGAACTTGTTGGAAACAGACTCCAGGACCCACCCAGACATACAATCAGAACAGCATCTCCAGGTGACTAATATGGCAGCAGGTGCAGGTATCTTGGATGCTTTACATGAGAAGCGCAGTCAAGTTGCATTCAGATGAAATCATTGGCATCACAAAGGATACCTGCCTTTATTCACACCCAGGAATCGGTCCCAGGCCCTTTCTCAGCACCTTCCTTTCTTCATGGAGCGTATGTGTACCAAGCACCTGCTGCATGTGAGGCCCTGGGTCAGAGACTGGAGAAACTGAGGTAATCTGACAGTCTCTGGCCCCAAGCTGGGGTGGCAGTAGGTGAGCAGATTTCCCGTGCAGAGTAGAGCCTGCAGTGCTCACAGCTTGCACAGGGGACCCAGACGCACATGGGTTAGGCAGGTAATCCCAGAGGGAGAGGATGTGTGCTTGCTGGGGAAGGAGATACCTGTGCTGACCTACAAAGTAAGAATTAACCCAAGTGGAGCAGGTCAGGAGGAGTAGGAAGGGACCATTTTGGCAAAAAGAAAAATGTTGTATTGGGAATTCCTTGGTGGCCTAGTGGATAGGACTCTGCGCTTTCTCTGCTGAGCCCTAGTTCAATCTCTAGTTAGGCGACTAAGATCCAGCAAGCTGTGTGGTGTGGCCAAAAGAAAAAAAAAAAGAGTTTTATCTCAAAAGAGAAACTAACAGTTGGCTTTTCCTTGTTTTTGTCTCTTAATACTCCAGAGACGAATAGTCCAGTCTTCTCATTGGCCTGGTCTCTACTGTTTGATTGGAAAACTCCAGTAACTTTTCTCTGTCTCTGCTGTGGTGACTGTTCTCCCTTTTAACAGGCACAGGCGTCCAGTGGAGGAACATGGGCCATATAGGAGGAGAGTTTAACTTCACTCAGGTGCTGCTGATGCTGCTGCTGGACTCTGTCATATATGGTTTGGTGGCCTGGTATGTGGAGGCCATCTTCCCAGGAAGTATGGTACACCCAAGCCCTGGTACTTCTTTCTCATAGTGAGTACTGTTGCTGCTGTTTTACAGATTGACACCAGGATTTTTATAGCTTGTCATCAATGTTCCTATCCCTCTTGGTGATATTGGTTGCACCTTCAAACTCTGAGAAATCTAAGTGGGGTTCTCCAGTCTGGATTCACCCCAAACCTGTCAACTTATGGTTGCCAAAGGAGCATGATTAATGAGTCTCGGTCTCTGACTCTTGCCCCACTGCTAATTCCCTGTGCAGAGGCCCCTTAAGAGTGTGGTGGCTGTCTCATGGGCTCCCTTGAGTGGCAGGCCCTTCATTCCCCTACAGAATACCAGCCCGAAGAGCTAGAGCCCAAAGAGCTAGAGCCCTCAGGACTCCTTGGCCTCTTTTCTCTTGGACTGGTGGCAAGGCCCTGGCGCTCTTTGAAACCTCTGTGACCCAAAGGCACAGCTTTCGTTGACAACCCCATGAAGTTCTCAGAATCTCTTCTCTTCTACAATGACTGCAATTTTTGTTACAGAGTTGAACTCATTATGCCTGATTTGGTCCTCTTGCAGATTCAGTCTGATCCCATCTGAATTGCACAGGTCCTCACTTCAGGCCTTGGCAAAGGCTGCCGTGCTTGCCCTTCTTGGTCTGTGGAGAAGTGGGTGGATTGTTTCCACCCACCAGCATTTCTCCACGCCTTTGCCCACAGGGAGGCTGCTGGCCGTACCCAATAGCTTCCCCCTTGCACCAGGAGTGTGCAAGTGAGGCATCTTCTGTAGCTCCATCCCCTGGACCATGGGTTGTAGGTTGAAATGCAACCTACATTATTAGTAGTGAGTCTGTGAGCAAGTTCTTGACTCCTTCAGGCATCATCAAGTGTTCGATACCAGGAAATCTGGCAGGCGAGGCTGAGAATGGGGGTGGGAGGAGGGAAGTGTGAGAATTTAATTTACCAAAATATTTTTCTTCCAGAACAAGAAGCCAGTTCACCTAAACATATTAATGAGTTTACTTCCTCTCTAGCCTCCTACTGGTGGGGAGAACCTACATCCCTTAGGAATCCTGTGCTAGACTTAGAGGATCCTCAGCAAGCTCTGGGAAACAAGTTCATTCAGGATGAGCCTACCAATTTGATAAAAGGAATTGAAATCCAGCATCTATACAAGGTATCAGCTCTCAGATCTTCTGAGAACTTGAGAAATAGTGTATAGAGGTTTCTGTTTCATTCCGACAGTTACAAGGTACATTTTGTGATAGATTTCTTTTTTTTTTTTACATCTCAAACAAGCAGAACTTTATTAAACAGGCAGTGAGGGCAGGCTGACCCCAAAGGAGTGGCCTCGTGATAGATTTTTAATTCCCTCTGTCACATTATCCCCCAAATTAGAAGTATAACATTAAATGTCCTGTTTCTTGTCAGAAAATTAAATGACTAGATGGAGGGTCTAGATGATCTCTCTTGAAACAGTCTTACAAATGCCAGGCACCTCTTGTTGGGGACGCCCTAGAACTCAGTCCTATGGCCAGCTTTGATCCACCCATGTTCTTATGCAACCAAATCAAGTGGTAAACCAGATGTCACTGTTGGCTTCCAAATATGGAAGTGTTCATCCTCTCTCCAGCATCTGCTGAGTCCTGTGTTGACCAAGGGCTCCCCTGACAGGATGCCTGGGGATAAGCTCTATACCTGCTCTGTCCTCCAGAGGAGTCTTCCATTCCTCAGGCCTGATGGGCCTACGGAGAGGTGGTGCCGTCCGTGTGGCTGATACACGGTCAGAGTCAAGGCACTAGCTCAGCACTTTGTGTCACCTTCCTGACCTATGAGGTCAAGTGGATCACGTCCTAGTCCAGGGGATCCATGGCACGGGAGATCATCCTAGCTCCTCCACACCCTGTGGGAGCAGCTGGGAATGCTCCATCTTCACTGGATTTACTGTGGCTTCAGTACGCAGAGATTTCTCTCTTTTTTTTTTTTTCATAACAGGCAGCCTGCAGGCATATGTTTCTGCCATGACGTCGGCTGCTCAGTAAAGCCGTCCCAGAGCCCTTGCTCTTTCTACTCACTGACTTTCGTTGATTTTCCCTGGACCCGTGGAAGCATGTAGCTCCCTGCTGTGTGCTTGTCATTCCCTGGTTACAAGATGGCTGTTGAAGCTCATCGACAGGGAAAGATAAGAGCAAGGGTCTTTCTTTTGGGAAAAATTTTTTACTCCCTCCCTCCCTCCCTCCCTTCTTTTCTGCCCTTCAGTAGATCACCCCTTCTTCTTGCCTAGAATTCTGCCAAGTGTCCACCTTGACTTCAGAAAGGAGAGTGAGAAGTCAGGGAAGAGGCCTGTCACACTTGATTCATAATAATCACACCAAATGGTTTGGGGGCAAGGAAGTGTGCCAGCTTCCTTTCCTCAGCACCCTGCTCCCAAACACAGTAGATAAATTGTGGGGAGGAATGACACCCAAGTCTCACCCAGCTATAGTGTCTGCACTCCAGACCCCACATCCAGCCCTGATGCAGTTTGACAGGGCAGAAATTGTCTAAGACATAGACTGAAATGTGATGTTATCTCTGCAAATGGCATTGTGGGTGATTTCATTTTCTTCTTTATGCTCTTATAAATGGATTACTTATATAATAAGAAAAAAATAAATGGTGTTTAAAATACTGAAAACATCTGATTTAGAAAACAGGCCAGTCTGTCTGGGGTTCTCTCGCTAGGATACCACCACCCACAGAAGAGGCAGGGTGCCCTTTCTCAGGGGCTTGGCCAGCAATGAGGAGCAAGGTAGGCTCAAGAAGCAGGGAGATGATCTCACTCCAGCTCTGGGCCCTTCGTCCTCAAACTCTGGCCTCTGTGGTCCTGCTGCTTTCCCACCGGCTTCCCGAGGCCAGGGAAACCCCCCTAACCTTGCTGGTCCTCAGTAGCTCTAGGCAGCTAAACTGTGAAAGAAGGGGCTCCCTTTGTGGATTTCCACTTGGAGTCCCACTGTTGAACTTTCAGGGGAAGTTGGTGTGGGTGCTCAGCCTGTCATAGGTTCTTCAGAAACGCCACAGCGTGTGTGTGTTACGCTATCGTCACACTTGGCTTTTCAACAGGTGTTCTACAAGGGAAGGGATGAACACGTGGCAGTTAAAGACCTGACCATGAATCTGTACCAGGGCCAGATCACAGTTCTGCTAGGCCACAACGGAGCGGGCAAGACCACCACCTGCAACATTCTCACAGGTGTGTGCGGACCAGCTTGCCCAAGGAGGCACTGGAGGGATCCTTGACCTAGATAAGATTGGCTCCGTTTCCTGCCATCGGATTTCCCTGACATTTTTGTTTGTTGTTTGTTTCTTACCATCTAGTGATTCACATTACCCTGTGTCAAGAGGAGGGAATATCTGACTTTTTCAGTCAGTCTGAGGTACTTAGTTTCAAACACTTGCAGGAAACTGTGAACACTGCTGGGCATGTTTCCTTCCCAGCAGAACCTTCCAGTACAGTGAGGCACCACTGATCCCTCAACCAAACATTTCATCCAAACAAATCATACTTTTGATTGCCGGGGCACTTTTAGAGTGATACCTGGTGAATTATCCTGAAGTTGTCTGTTTCAGAATAATTTTTATGCCTAAATAATCCTTCCCATCAACTAAAATAATATCTGTGATATTTGAAAACTCATTCATTCAAGGAAAATGTATTTATTGAAGGGTTAACCCATGTAAGGCTCTGTACAAAACCAGCAAGATACATTTCCAAATCTCAAGGAGCTCTGAAAGCTGACCAGTTTCTCTGCTGGTTTTGGACACAGAACACCAGACATCTGGAGAGCTGTGAGCTCCTCAGACTCCAGCTGCCACAACCTTCCTCACAGATTGCTGACATCCTTCCACTGAAAACATTGAAGAACAACAATATTGTGAAGCTTGTTCTCAGGTGCCTTTGGTATTGGGACACACACACATATATATTCTTTTTTCAGATTCTTTTCCATTATAGATCATTACAGGATATTAATGAATATAGTTCCCTGTGCTAAAATATAGTTTATCTGTCTGTAGTAATGTATATATGTTAATCCCAAACTTCTAATTTATCCAGCCCCCTTCTGCTTTGGTATCCATACGTTTGTTTTCTATGTCTGTGAGTCTGTTTCTGTTCTGTAAATAAGTTTATTTGTATTCATTTTTTTGAGATTCCATATATAAGTGCTGTCATGATATTTGTCTTGCATTGTCTGCCTTCCTTCACTTAGTATGATGTCTTTAGGTCCATCCATGTTGCTACAAATGGCATTAATTCATTCTTTTTTTATGTCTGAGTAAAGCCTTCTTTATCCATTCTTTTGTTGATGGACATTTAGGTTGCTTCCATGTCTTGACTATTGTGAACAGTACTGCTATGAACATGGGGTGCATGTATCTTTTTGAATTAGAGTTTTTGTCTTTTCCAGGTATATGCCCAAGAGTGAGATTGTTGGATCGTATGGTAATCCTGTTTTTAGTTTTTAGGAGCCTCCAGACTGTTTCTCATAGTGGCTGCACTAATTTACATTCTCACCAACAGTGTAGAAGGGTTCCCTTTTCTCCGTACCCTCACCAGCATTTACTATTTGTAAATTTTTTGAAGTTAAGATGGCCATTTTGACTTGTGTGAAGTAGTACTTTGTTGTGGTTTTGCTTTGTATTTCTCTAATAATTAGCGATATTGAGTGTCTTCTCACATGCCTGTTAGCCATCTATATGTTTTCTTTGGAGAAATGTTTATTTAGATTTTCTGCCCGTTTCTTGATTGAATTGTTTTTTTATATTAATCAGTGTAAGTTATCTGTATATTTTAGAAATATTAATCCCTCATCAATACATCATTTGCAAATATTTTCTTCCATTCTGTAGGTTGTCTTTTTGTTTTGTTTGTGGGTTTTTTTGTTGTGCAAAATCTTTTGGATCCCATTTATCTATTTTTGTTTATGTTTTTCTTGCCTTAGAAGACAGATCCAAAAAGTTATGATTTATGTCAAAGAATTTTCTGTTTTCTTTTAGGAGTTTGAGAGTATCCAGTCTTACATTTAATTCTATTTTGAGTTTATTTTTGTATATGGTGTGAGAAAATGTTCCAATTTTATTCTTTACATGTAAATGTCCCAATTACCTCACCACCACTTATTGAAGAGACTCTCTTTTCTACATTGTATATTCTTTCCTCCTTTGTCGTAGATTAATTGACCATAAGTGCATGGATTTGTTTCTGGCTTTCTATCCTGTTCCATTGATGTATGTGTCTGTTTTCATGCCAGTATCATACTGTTTTGATTATTGTAGTTTTGTAGTATAGTGTGAAGTCAGGAAGCATGATTCCTCCTATTCCATTCTTCTTTATCAAGATTGTTTCGGTGATCTAGGTTCTTTTGTTTTTTCATACAAATTAAAACCATCTTTTTGTTCCAGTTCTGTGGGGAAAAAAAAGCCATTGGTAATTTGATATGGATTGCATTGAATCTGTAGGTAGCCTTGGTAGTTTGATCATTGTAACAATAATAATTCTTCCAATCCAAGAGCACAGTGAATCTTTACATCTGTTGGTGTTGTCTTCAATTTCTTTCATCAGTATCTTACAGTTTTCCAGATTCAGATTTTTTATTATCTCTTTCAGTTCAGTTCAGTCGCTCAGTCGTGTCTGACTCTTTGTGACCCCATGAATCGCAGCACACCAGGCCTCCCTGTCCATCACCAACTCCTGGAGTTCACTCAAACTGACGTCCATCAAGTTGGTGATGCCATCCAGCCATCTCATCCTTTGTTGTCCCCTTCTCCTCCTGCCGCCAATCCTTCCCAGCATCAGAGTCTTTTCCAATGAGTCAACTCTTCGCATGAGGTGGCCAAAGTACTGGAGTTTCAGCTTTGTATCTTTCCTTCCAAAGAACACCTAGGACTGATCTCCTCTACAATGGACTGGCTGGATCCCCCTGCAGTCCAAGGGACTCTCAAGAGTCTTCTCCAACACCACAATTCAAAAGCATCAATTCTTTAGCACTCAGCTTTCTTCACAGTCCAACTCTCACATCCATACATGACCATAGCCTTGACTAGATGGACCTTTGTTGGCAAAGTGATATCTCTGCTTTTTAATATGCTATCTAGGTTGGTCATAACTTTCCTTCCAAGGAGTAAGCATCTTTTAATTTCATGGCTGCAGTCACCATCTGCAGTGATTTTGGAGCCCCCCCCCCAAAAAAAGTCTGACACTGTTTCCACTGTTTCCCCATCTATTTGCCATGAAGTGATGGGACCAGATGCCATGATCTTCGTTTTCTGAATGGTGAGCTTTAAGCCAACTTTTTCACTCTCCTCTTTCACATTCATCAAGAGGCTTTTTAGTTCCTTTTCACTTTCTGCCATAAGGGTGGTGTCATCTGCATATCTGAGGTTATTTATATATCTCCCAGCAATCTTGATTCCATTTGTGCTTCTTCCAGCCCAGCGTTTCTCCTCATGTACTCTGCATATAAGTTAAATAAGCAGGGTGACAATATACAGCCTTGACGTACTCCTTTTCCTATTTGGAACCAGTCTGTTGTTTCATGTCCAGTTCTAACTGTTGCTTCCTGACCTGCATATAGGTTTCTCAAGAGGCAGATCAGGTGATCTGGTATTCCCATCTCTTTCAGAATTTTCCACAGTTTATTGTGATCCACACAGTCAAAAGCTTTGGCATAGTCAATAAAGCAGAAATAGATGTTTTTCTGGCACTCTCTTACTTTTTCAATGATCCAGCAGATGTTGGCAATCTGATCTCTGGTTCCTCTGCCTTTTCTAAAACCAGCTTGAACATCTGGAAGTTCACAGTTCATGTATTGCTGAAGCCTGGCTTGGAGAATTTTGAGCATTACTTTACTAGTGTGTGAGATGAGTGCAGTTATGCGGTAGTTAGAGTAGTGTTTGGCATTGCCTTTCTTTGGGATTGGAATGAAAACTGACCTTTTCCAGTCCTGTGGCCACTGCTGAGTTTTCCAAATTTGCTGGCATATTGAGTGCAGCACTTTCACAGCATCATCTTTCAGGATTTGAAACAGCTCAACTGGAATTCCAACGTCCACTAGCTTTGTTCGTAGTGATGCTTTCTAAGGCCTCCTTGACTTCGCATTCCAGGATGTCTGGCTCTAGGTGAATGATCACACCATCAGGATTATCTTGGTTGTGAAGATCTTTTTTGTACAGTTCTTCTGTGTATTCTTGCCACCTCTTCTTAAAATCTTCTGCTTCTGTTAAATCCATACCATTTCTGTCATTTATCGAGCCCATCTTTGCATGGAATGTTCCCTTGGTATCTCTAATTTTCTTGAAGAGATCTCTAGTCTTTCCCATTCTGTTGTTTTCCTCTATTTCTTTGCATCTGTTTCTACTACCCCTAAATGTCCTTGCACACAGTCATGAAACATATACTCCTTGAATGCTGCTGACTGTGACATGAAACATAGGATAGTATGTGTAAGAGCAGCAGACAAAGCAGAGGGCATCAGTACGCCTTTGTACTGTTGTGGCTCTGAATGACAATGACTTTAGGATATTATGTCTTCCACTTGCTTCTAGGACTTATTACTCCTTCAAGTGGACAGGCATTTATCAATGGATATGAAATTTCTCAAGACATGCTTCAAATCCGGAAGAGCATGGGCTGGTGCCCCCAGCATGATATCTTGTATGATAACTTGACTGTGGCAGAACATCTTTATTTCTATGCTCAGGTGAGTCAGTGGGTGATAGACTTGGTTTCCTCTGTATCCATTTTTAAGGATGATAAGATAACTTGCAACTTTCTGACTCAACCTCAGAGGGACTTGAAGCCCCGAATGGACACTATTCCCTAAACATTCAGGAAGAGAAAGGGGTGTGGCATTTAAGATCTTTGAATTAAAAGAGTTTCTAAAAAGTATTGTTTTAGTCTAATTGTTTATTGATGAAATTCACATATCATAAAATTCACCATTTTGCTTATTTTGCAATATAAAATTCAGTAGTTTTAAAAACTACATTCACAGCACTCTTTAGCTATAGAACATTTTCATCTCCCTGAAAAGAAACCTGGATCCATCAATGGTCACTCCCCATTCTTCCTTCCCCCCAGCCCCTGGAAATCACTAATCTGCTTTCTGTCACTGTAGATTTGACTATTCTAAGTAGTTCATATGAGTGGAATCACACAAAATGTGACCGTCTGTGTCTGGTTTCTTTCACTTAATGTGTTCAAGAATTATCTATATTTCAGCATGTATCAATATTTCACTCCTTTTAATGGGTGAATAATTTCCATTGTATGGAATTGTATGCCATATCTTGGTTATCCATTCATCACTTTATGGACTCCTGGGTTGTACCTTTTGGCCATGTGAATAATACCATGAATACTAGTGTTCAAGTTTTTGTTTAAACACCTAGTTTCACTTCTTTGGAGTATATACCTAGTAGCGAAATTCATGAGTCATAAGATCTACCTCTGTGTTTAACTTTTTAAAAAACTTTCTGAGGTACTTCCATTCTAGGTGCCATAAATTGGTATCTCATGGTGGGTTTGATTTGCATTTCCCCAATGACTATAATGATATTAAGCATCTTTTCATTTGCTTATTGGCCATTTATTTATTTATTTGGAGAAATGTCTACTAAAGTCCTTTGCCCATTTTTCAGTTGGATTGCTTATCTCTTTGTAGTTTAGCTTTGAGAATTTTTAATGTATTCTAGATGGTAGATCCTTATCAAGTATATGATTTGCAAAAAACTTTCTCTCATTTCTGTGCATTTTCTTTTCCCTTTGTTGACAATGTCCTTTGATGCACAAAAGTTTTGAGTTCTGATAAAATTCAGTGTATCTGTATTTTCTTTAGTTGTTATGCTTTTGATGTCATATTTTAAAAAGCATTGCCTGGAGTTTACACCTGTTTCCTTCTGAGAGTTTCATACATTAGTTCTTACATTTAGGTCTTTGATACATTTTGAGCTAATTTTTAGATGATGTGAGATAGAGGTCAGATTCATTCTTTTGCATGTGAGTATTCAATTGTCCAGCACTATTTGTTGAAAAGACCATTATTTCCCCATTGAATAGTCTTGGCACCTTTGTCAGAAATCACTTGACTGTAGATATATGGGATTATTCTTGGATTCACAACTCTATTTCATTGGTCTATGCATCTATCCTTATGCCAATACCACAATTTCTTAATTGCTATAGCTTTGTAGTAAGTTTTAAACAATATTTATTTATTTATTTGGCTGTGCCAGGTCTTAGTTGAGGCATTTGGGATCTAGTTCCCTGATTAAACCTGGGCCCCTGCATTGGGACCATGGGAGTTTTTGCCACTAGACCACCACAGGAAGATCCTGTAGTAAGTTTTGAAATCAAAGAATGTAAGTCCTCCAGCTCTCTTTTGTTTGTTTTCAAGATTGTTTTGCCTGTTTCAGGTCCCTTTCATGTCCATGTAAAAATTCTAGGGTCAGCTTGCCCCTTGGACTCTTTATTCTTCTAATAGGCTGCATCTCTGCAGTGCAATTCAGCACTAAGGATGGAGCCAGTGCACGCTTCACACGCTCCAGGCACAGTGCCCCACAGACTGTGGCCACGCCAGAAAACAGCCGTGAGCCTGGGCCCCCAACCAAGCACTGCCCACAGCCCGGCTACAAAGTTAGGAGTTCCCACTGGCTCCTCAGCTTCACTAATTCACTAGAAGGACTCACAGAACTCAGGATTATAGTGTATATTATATGTATATATTATAAAGGATACATAAATCAGGACCAGCCAAAAGAAGAGACATGCAGAGTGATGTGTGGGAGGGTCCCAGATGAAAAGCTTCCATGTCTTAAGAATGTGTCACCCTCTTGGCGCATCACTGTATAGAGGGTAGCTCACCTAAGCTTCACCTAAGTGTCTAGTTTGTATTGGAGTTTCATTACATAGGTTCATGAGTGAATCATGAACCTCGTGACTAGACTTAATCTGCACTCTCTCCCTCCTAGCAGATCGGGAGATCAGATTGATAACCTGGCTCAAAGTCCCAACTCTCAAATCACATGGTTGATCTTTCTGGTATGACCAGCCAGGATCTTGATCACTTCAGTAGCAGGTGTGACCTGAGTGTACTACCAGGAATAACAAAGACATACCATCACTCCAAGGATTTAGAGGCTCCTCCCAGTAACTGGGGACAGACACCAGGCAGATTCTTTATTATTTAATACTTAAAATGATTCTTAATATATTGAACTTTTCTTGCATTCCTGGGATAAATCCCACTTGGTCATGGTGTATAACCCTTTTAATATGCTGTAGTAGCTGGGTTGGAAGAAGCACAAGCTGGAATCAAGATTGCCGGGAAAAATATCAATAACCTCAGGTATGCAGATGACACCACCCTTATGGCAGAAAGTGAAAAGGAACTAAAAAGCCTCTTGATGATCTCCCTCCTAGCAGATCGGGAGATCAGATTGATAACCTGGCTCAAAGTCCCAACTCTCAAATCACATGGTTGATCTTTCTGGTATGACCAGCCAGGATCTTGATCACTTCAGTAGCAGGTGTGACCTGAGTGTACTACCAGGAATAACAAAGACATACCATCACTCCAAGGATTTAGAGGCTCCTCCCAGTAACTGGGGACAGACACCAGGCAGATTCTTTATTATTTAATACTTAAAATGATTCTTAATATATTGAACTTTTCTTGCATTCCTGGGATAAATCCCACTTGGTCATGGTGTATAACCCTTTTAATATGCTGTAGTAGCTGGGTTGGAAGAAGCACAAGCTGGAATCAAGATTGCCGGGAAAAATATCAATAACCTCAGGTATGCAGATGACACCACCCTTATGGCAGAAAGTGAAAAGGAACTAAAAAGCCTCTTGATGAATGTGAAAGAGGAGAGTGAAAAAGTTGGCTTAAAGCTCACCATTCAGAAAACGAAGATCATGGCATCTGGTCCCATCACTTCATGGCAAATAGATGTGGAAACAGTGTCAGACTTTATTTTTTTGGGCTCCAAAATCACTGCAGATGGTGACTGCAGCCATGAAATTAAAAGACACTTGCTCCTTGGAAGGAAAGTTATGACCAACCTAGATAGCATATTGAAAAGCAGAGGCATTACTTTGCCAACAAAGGTCCGTCTAGTCAAGGCTTGGTTTTTCCAGTGGTCGTGTATGGATGTGAGAGTTGGACTGTGAAGAAAGCTGAGTGCCAAAGAATTGATGCTTTTGAACTGTGGTGTTGGAGAAGACTCTTGAGAGTCCTTTGGACTGCAGGAGGATCCAACCAATTCATTCTAAAGGAGATCAGTCCTGGGTGTTCTTTGGAAGGACCGATGCTAAAGCTGAAACTCCAATACTTTGGCCACCTCATGCGAAGAGTTGACTCATTGGAAAAGACTCTGATGCTGAGAGGGATTGGGGGCAGGAGGAGAAGGGGACGACAGAAGATGAGATGGCTGGATGGCATCACCAACTCAATGGACATGAGTTTGAGTGAATTCTAGGAGTTGGTGATGGACAGGGAGGCCTGGCATGCTGCGATTCATGGGGTCCCAAAGAGTCAGACACGACTGAGCGACTGAACTGAACTGAACTGAACTTAGTATTAATAAGTCATTTATTTAGATGGTTCAAGATGCAAAAGCCAGGTCTTCCCTGGCAGTCAAGTGGTTAAGACTCTGTCCTTTCACTACCAAGGGCCCAAGGTTCAGTCCCTGGTCAGGGAACTAAGATCCCACACGCCTCACAGCTTGTGGAAAAAAAGATGCAAAAGCCTTGTATCCCTTTCCCTGAAGGTAGTAAGTTTACTGTGTATCTTTCTCATGTATAGTTTATGTATATATGATACCCCTCTTATTTGTGGGGGATTTGCTCCAAGACTACCAGTGGATGCCTGAAATCTCAGATAGTACCAAAGTCTATATGTCCTCTATTTTTTTCCTGTACATGGAATGTATGACAAAGTTTAATTTATAAATTAAGCACAGCAAGATGTTAACAACAATCAATAAAATAGAACAATTATAACAATATACTGTAATAAAGGAGCTTCCCTGGTGGCTCAGATGGTAGAGAATCTGCCTGCAATGCAAGAGACTCAGGTTCAATCCCTATGTCAAGAAGATTCCCTGGAGAAGCAGATGGCCACCAACTGCAGTATTCTTGCCTGGAGGTTCCATAGACAGAAGAGCCTGATGGGGTGTAACAAAAGTTATGTGAATGTGATCTCTCTCTCAAAATATTTTATTTTGAGAGATCTCAAAATACTGTACTTAAAGGAGGCACTAGTGGTAAAGAACCCATCTATCAATGCACAAGATATAAGACACATGGGTTTGATCCCTAGGTCAGGAAGAACCCCTGGAGGAGGACATGGCAACCCACTCTGGTATTCTTGCCTGGAGAATCCATGGACAGAGGAGCCTGGCAGCTACAGTCTGTGTAGTTGCAAAGTCAGACATGACTGAAGCGACTTAGCATACACACACTGTTCTTGTGATTTGAGATGGTAAGATGCCCATGTGATGAGATGTAGTGAGGTGAAGGATTTCAGGCATTGTGACACAGCTTTAGGCTGTTGACCTTCTGATGATTCATCAAAAGAAGGATCCAGGCTCCAGGTGATCCTGGATCGTTAGGTCATGGAAGTATTGATGGTTAGATGTCAAAATGGGTAGAGATCCTGAGCAGGACAGAGCAGCATGGCACACGATTTCAGAGTTCAAGACATTCAGAAGGTTGTGCACAATTTAAAACTTACAAGTTTATGTCTGTTAATTTTTTATTTAATGTTTTCAGACCATGGTTAACTGTGCGTAATAGGTAACTAAAACTGTGGAAAGAAAAATCTCAGATAAGGGAGATAAGAGGTTACTGCTCTACAAGCAAAATGCTTGTTGGGCGCTCCCTGGCCCCATTGGAAGCCCAAGCCAGATCTCCATCCCTGCCGTTTCAGCTGAAAGGCTTGCCACGTCAGAAGTGTCCTGAGGAGGTCAAATGCATGCTGCACGTGCTAGGGCTGGAGGAGAAGCGGGACTCCCGGAGCAGGTTTCTGAGCGGCGGGATGCGGCGCAAGCTCTCCATCGGCATCGCCCTCATCGCGGGCTCCAAGGTAGGCCCGGGGGCCTGCGGCACGGCCTGCAGCCCAGGCCGGGGCTCTGCCGTCCTCACGGGGCCGCCCCTCCGCCCTCCAGGTCTGATGCTGGACGAGCCCACCTCGGGTGTGGACGCCATCTCCAGGAGGGCCATCTGGGACCTTCTGCAGCAGCACAAGAGCGACCGCACCATCCTGCTGACCACCCACTTCATGGACGAGGCCGACCTGCTGGGGGACCGCATCGCCATCATGGCCAAGGGGGAGCTGCAGTGCTGCGGGTCGTCGCTGTTCCTCAAGGAGAAATACGGTGAGCGGGGCCGGGGGGCAGCCGAAAGTCCATTCCACACGGGATCCGCGTGGCTGGCCCAGGTGCGGGAGAAAGTGTCCACTGGTCACGTTCTCCGAGGGCCCCTGAGGTCAGGTGGGGAGCGGCCTTCTCTAGATGGCCTGTCTGCTCCCTATGGGTGGAGACCCGAGGCCCAGGCGGAGGGGCTGTGAGAATGACGAGGAGGAGAGTGGAAAGGATCTCTGAGACTTGGAGGCAGAAGGCCTGTGCCTGAGCTCCATGCTGGTAGTTTACTCCTTCTTCATCCTTGTTACCAAGTTAGTTCATCGTTTTGTAGCCTTAGTTTCAGTTCAGTTCAGTCGCTCAGTTGTGTCCGACTCTTTGTGACCCCATGGACTGCAGCACGCCAGGCTTCTCTGTCCATCACTATCTCCCAGAGCTTACTCAAACTCACGTCCATCAAGTTAGTGATGCCATCCAACCATCTCATCCTGTCATCCCCTTCTCCCGCATTCAATCTTTCCCAGCATCAGGGTCTTTTCAAATGAGTCAGCTCTTTGTATCAGGTGGCCAAAGTATTGGAGTTTCAGCTTCAGCATCAGTCCTTCCAATAAATATTCAGGACTGATTTCCCTTAGGTTGGACTCGTTGGATCTCCTTGCAGTCTCAAGAGTCTTCTCCAACACCACAGTTCAAAAGCAGCAATTCTTCAGCTCTCAGATTTCTTTATAGTCCAACTCTCACATCCATACATGACTACTGGAAAAACTATAGTTTTGACTAGACAGAACTTTTTGGCAAAGTAATGTCTCTGCTTTTAATATGCTGTGTAAGTGGTCATAGATTTTCTTCCAAGGAGCAAGCGTCTTTTAATTTCATGGCTGCAGTCACGACCTGCAGTGATTTTGGAGCCCAAGAAAATAAGTCTCTCACTGTTTGCATTGTTTCCCCATCTGTTTGCCATGAAGTGATGGGACCAGATGCCATGATCTTCGTTTTCTGAATGTTGAGCTTTAAGCCAGCTTTTTTACTCTCCTCTTTCACTTTCATCAAGAGGCTCTTTAGGCCCTCTTCACTTTCTACCATAAGGGTGTCATCATCTACATATCTGAGGTTATTGATATTTCTTCTGGCAATCATGATTCCAGCTTGTGCTTCACCCAGGCCAGCATTTCACATGATGTACTCTGCATATAAGTTAACAGAGTGACAATATACAGCCTTGACGTACTCCTTTCCCAATTTAGAACCAGTCTCTTGTTCCATGTCCAGTTCTAACTGTTGCTTCTTGACCTGCATACAGATTTCTCAGGGGGCAGGTCAGGTGATCTGGTATTCCCACCTCTTGAAGAATTTTACAGTTTGTTGAGATCTACACAGTCAAAGACTTTGGCGTAATCAATAAAGCAGAAGTAGATTTTTTTTGGAACTCTCTTGTTTTTCAATGATCCAATGGATTTTGGCAATTTGATCTCTGGTTCCTCTGCCTTTTCTAATTCCGGCTTGAACATCTGGAAATTCATGGTTCACGTACTGCTGAAGCCTCACTTGAATAATTTTGAGCATTACTTTGCTAGCATGTGAGATGAGTGCAATTGTACAATAGTTTGACCATTCGTTGGCATTGCCTTTCTTTGGGATTGGAATGAAAACTGACCTTTTCCAGTCCTGTGGCCACTGCTGAGTTTTCCAAACTTGTTGATATATTGAGTGCAACACTTTCACAGCATCATCTTTCAGAATTTGAAATAGCTCTGCTGGAATTCCATTACCTCCGCTAGCTTTATTCCTTGTGATGCTTCCTAAGGCCCACTTGACATCACATTCCAGGCTATCTGCCTCTGGGTGAGTAATCACCCATCGTGGTTATCTGGATCGTGAAGATCTTTTTTGTACAGTTCTTCTGTGTATTCTTGACACCTCTTGTCAATATCTTCTGCTTTTGTTAGGTCCATACCATTTCTTTCCTTTATTGTGTCCATCTTTGGATGAACTATTCCATTGATATCTCTAATTTTCTTGAAGAGATCTCTAGTCATTTCCATTCTATTATTTTCCTTTATTAAAATGAAGATTAAGAGACCTTGTTCCTCAGAGAGGGAGCTAATGCCTACATAGGGCGAGTTGTTCTCTCCACAGTGGGGTGCACTCCTGCTGGACATCCTGCCACAGACATCCCCCTCTCTTCCTGGCCCCTAGCCATCTGGGTTTCCCTCTAGTGTCTCTGACTGCTCCTCTGCATCACTTCTACTTCTAGGCTTGGAAGTGCCCAGGTTGCGTCACTATTTTTTCCCCTGCTCACTGACTTAGTGGTCTCATTCAGTGTCCTTACTTATATGTATCTCTGCTGAAAAATGTCTCTGCAGGACTTCTCAGCTGAACTCCAGATTTGTGTATCTAACTGCTTATTCTCCACACCCCTAGACAGTGAACGTATCTGTTGGACTGTCCATGGCTGATGCACAGCTGAACTCCAGCTCTTGACCAACACACCAGTTCACCCAAAATAAAGGCAGCTCCATCCTTTTAACAGCTTGACCAGAATCTTAGGGTTCCCTGATCCTCTGCGTCTCATAGCCCATATCTGATCCATCTGCCAATCCCCGTCGCCTTGCCTTCCTCACACCCTGGCCCAGCCTACTGTCTCCCTACCTGGATCACTGAAGTTGCTTCCAGCCCACAGCTGGCCTCTGGCCCACTTGTTAGAATGAGTGTGCCGCTCTGCTGCTCAGTCCACCGATGACTTCCCATCCCACTTTCTGAAAGGAGAAGGCAGGGTCCTGGGAGTTGCTCAAACGCCTTGCTTAGCCTGGCCCTGCTTCCCCAGCCATTTCTCCTGATATTCTTCTCCTTCCACCTCAGGGTCCCTTTCTGATCCAGACATGGGCCTCCTCCTGCATCCCAGACCACATATTGTCATGCCTCCTCCGCTTCCTCAGGTATTCAGTCCTTTCAGAGATGTCACAGTCTCAGGGAGGCCTTCCCCACCTTCAAAGTCATGATCCCCAATACTCTGTATCCCCTTCCTGTTCATCTTTCACCTTAGCACTTGTCACTAATATGGTCTTGACTTACTTATTTACCTTATCATATGTCTCACATTCTTGTAATGAAAGCTCCTTGAGTGAGAATAGGGATTTTTGACTGTTTGATCTGCTGCTATATGCTCAGTATCTAAAAAAGTGCCTGTCAGGTCATAAGAGCTCAGTGACTGTTTGCTGAGTGACTACAGTGCCAGCAATGTAGTAACAAGTGTTACTAGTAGCTTCTGATAGAATATTTAGAATACCATAGGGTATGTATTCTCAAAACATAATTTAATTATGAAAGAGATACTTTTGTTCTTAACCTTAATGTTCAAGGTCTCTCTCTGCTCAATTTTCACTTCCCCACATTAGTTATCCCTTCTTGCCTGGAGAATCCCAGGGACGGGGGAGCCTAGTAGGCTGCCGTCTATGGGGTCGCACAGAGTCGGACATGACTGAAGCGACTTAGCAGCAGCAGCAGCAAGCAGAGTGTTGCCTTTAATGCAGCCCTCCTTTTTTTTTGCCTAGTATTGCTAAATGCTGTTATCACCTCCCAACTATGGAATCAAAGGAGAGACTCAAGAATAGTGTTATAGACCTTCCAAGGCAAATTCACCACAGCTCTCCAGCTTGTCTAGCCTATGGAGCTGTCATGTTTTAGGCTATAGAATACTAAGTGTAACTAAAAAGAGAAAAACCATTTCATGATCTTTTAAATGTTTCAGGTGCAGGATATTATATAACTCTGGTAAGAAAACCACATTGTGACACAGAGAAGATTTCTCTTCTGGTTTACCAACACATACCAAATGCAGTTTTCCAGTCTAGCATTGGAGAAGAGCTAACATTTATACTTCCTAAAGAGAGCACACACAGTATGGACCTGAGAGGGCTGGAGTAATTATTTGCATGTGCTCAGTGTTCAGTCATCTCTCCCATCCCTGTCCTCACCAAGGACTCTCAATTCTGTAATGGTTTGGACTTCTAGGCCTTTGATATTTCCTAGAAAGAAATTGGAGAAGGCAATGGCACCCCACTCCAGTACTCTTGCCTGGAAAATCCCATGGATGGAGGAGCCTGGTGGGCTGCAGTCATTGGGGTTGCTAAGAGTCAAACATGACTGAGCGACTTCTCTTTCACTTTTCACTTTCATGCATTGGAGAAGGAAATGGCAACCCACTCCAGTGTTCTTGCCTGGAGAATCCCAGGGATGGGGTAGCCTGGTGGGCTGCCGTCTATGGGGTCGCACAGAGTCGGACACGACTAAAGCGACTTAGCAGTAGCAGCAGTAGCAGTGTTCAGTCATCTCTCCCATCCCTGTCCTCACCAAGGACTCTCAGTTCTGTAATGGTTTGGACTTCTAGGCCTTTGATATTTCCTAGAAAGAAATTGGAGAAGGCAATGGCACCCCACTCCAGTACTCTTGCCTGGAAAATCCCATGGATGGAGGAGCCTGGTGGGCTGCAGTCATTGGGGTTGCTAAGAGTCAAACATGACTGAGCGACTTCTCTTTCACTTTTCACTTTCATGCATTGGAGAAGGAAATGGCAACCCACTCCAGTGTTCTTGCCTGGAGAATCCCAGGGATGGGGTAGCCTGGTGGGCTGCCGTCTATGGGGTCGCACAGAGTCGGACACGACTAAAGCGACTTAGCAGTAGCAGCAGTAGCAGTGTTCAGTCATCTCTCCCATCCCTGTCCTCACCAAGGACTCTCAGTTCTGTAATGGTTTGGATTTCTAGGCCTTTGATATTTCCTAGAAAGAAATTGGAGAAGGCAATGGCACCCCCACTCCAGTACTCTTGCCTGGAAAATCCCATGGACGGAGGAGCCTGGTAGGCTGCAGTCTGTGGGGTCGCTAAGAGTCGGGCACAACTGAGCGACTTGACTTTCACTTTTACTTTCATGCATTGGAGAAGGAAATGGCAACCCATTCCAGTAATCTTGCCTGGAGAATCCCAGGGACAAAGGAGCCTAGTGGGCTGCCATCTATGGGGTCGCACAGAGTCAGACACGACTGAAGCAACTTAGCAGTAGCAGCAGAAAGACACCACACTCAGCCAGAGTGCACTTGAACATATAGGACTCTGTTGTTCTTTAGTCACTAAGTCACGTCTGACTCTTTTGCAGCCCCATGTACTGTAGCCCGCCAGGCTCCTCTGTCCATGGGATTTCCCAGGGAAGAATACTGGAGTGGGTTGCCATTTCCTTCTGCAGGGGATCTTCCTGACCCAGGGATCAAACCTGCATCTCCTGCATTGGCAGGAGGATTCTTTACCATCTGAGCCACCAGGGAAGCCTTTTGATCATGTTCCCTCCCTCCTTAAAAACCCCTGGTGGCTCCCAGCTGCTTTCAGATTAAAATAAAATTCTTTATGATGGTGTCAAAGGGGCCCTTGACTGTGTAAACTCCACTTACAGGCACCCAAGTAACTGGGCTCAGTTGAAAACTGTACTTGATTTTCCTTTATATTACAGTTGACCCTTGAACGACACAGGTTTGAACTGTGTGAGTCCACTTATACCCGGATTTTTCAATAAATAGGTTGCTATGGTACTCCACTACCCCTTGTTTGGTTAAATCTGTGGATGCAGAACATTTGGATTTGGAGGGCTAACTATAAAGTTATAAGTGGATTTTCCATGTGGCGTGGGAGCCAAGGTCACCCTTGCAATTATTTCAGACCTCAGACTCGTTCCCAACATGTCCCTCTCTCCCTCTCCTCAGTCCTCATGTTTCTTTCGGCTAGGAATCTTAGTTATACTTCATTGAAAAAGTAAACACCATCCAACAAATACTCTATTTATCCCATTTAACAAACCTACAAACTTGCTTTTTTCAACACCAGCTCAAGTACTCAGCCACTTGGTCTTAGGAGTTTGCTGGTTTGATTATTCCCTCTTTCATCTACATCATCGACTCTCTTCCTTGGCTCATGTCCATGAACATATTAGTGTGCTCTGGAGATACACTGTCTTGAACCTGCCTCTCTTTCCAGCCACCACTCCATGTCCTGTAACCCTGCACAGTTGAAGCTCTCTAAAAATAGGTTAATCATGTTGCCTGCTTTATCTCATTGCCCATGCGTTACTCAGTCTACTTCACAGTGACTTTCATACCCTTCCATGCAAGCTGGAAAAATGCCTATTCAGGTCTTCTGCCCGTTTTAAAATTAGGTTGTTTGTCTTTTTGATATTGAGTTCAGTGAGCCATTTGTATGTTTTTGAATATTAACCCCTTATCAGTCACATACTATTTGCAAATATTTTTTCCCATTTCAGTAGCTGATCATTTTTCTGTCAATAGTTTCCTTTGCTGTGCAAAAGCTTTTAAGTTTAATTAAGTCCCATTTGTTTTTGCTTTTGTTTTCTTTGCCTTAGGATATAGATCCAAAAAAATATTGTTACGGTTTATGTGAAACTGGGTTCTACCTTTGTTTTCTTCTAGGAGTTTTATGATTTCTGGTCTTACATTTAGGTCTTAGTCCATTTTGAGTTTATTTTTGTATATGGTGTGAGAAAATGTTCTAATTTCATTCTTTTACATGTAGCCATCCAGTTTACTTCTCAGCACAGCTTAACAAAGAGACTGTGTTTCCCTGTTGCCTGTTCTTGTCTCCTTTGTTGTAAACTGATTGGCTGTAGCTGTGTGGGCTTGTTCTGGGGTCTCTGTTCTGTTCCATTGATCCACTTGTCTGTTTTTGTGCCAATACCATACTGTTTTGATTACTGTCACTTTATGTGATACTTCCAGCTCTAGTCTTTTTTTTTCCTCAAGATGGCTTTGGCTATTCAGTCCCTCTTATGTTTCCATACAAATTTTAGAATTATTTGTTCTAGTTCTGTCAAAAATGTCATTGGTATCTTGATAGAGATTGCATTGAATCTGTAGATTGCCTTGGATTGTATGGTCATTTTAACAATAATAGTTCTTCCAGCCTAAAACAAGTGTATCTTTCTACCTCTTTGTGTTGTCTTCAATTTCTTTCATCAGTGCCTTATAGTTTTCTAAGTACTGGTCTTTTATCTCCTCAGGTATGTTTGTCCCTGGCTATAATGTTCTTTATGTGATGGTCAATGAAATTGTTTCCTTCATTCTCCTTTCTGATAATTTTTTGTAAGTGTACAGAGTTCTGTGAACAGAACAGAATAATATAGAACAATAGAGTTCTGTATATTAACTTTGTATCCTTTAAATTTTACAAATTCATTGATGAGTTCTAGCAGGTTTTTTATGGCATCTTGAGGATTTTCTACGTTTAGTATCATGCCACCTGAAAATGGAGACAGCTTTACTTCTTCCTTTCCAATATGGATTTCTTCTATTTCTTTTCTTGTCCAATTGCTGTGGCCAGGACTTCCAAAACTATGTTGAATGAAAGTGGTGAGAGTGAGCATCTTTGTCTTGTCCCTGATCTTAGAGGAAACACTTGCAGTTTTTCACATCAAGTGTGATGTTAGCTGTGGGCTTATATGGGCTTTATTATGTTGAGGAACGTTCCTTCTATTCTCACTCTGTGGAGAGTTTTTGTCATAAATGGATATTGAATTTTGCCCAGAGATTTTTCCTTCATCTGTTGAGGCAATCATATGAGTTTTATTCTATAGTTTGTTAATGTGGTGTATCACATTGATTGATTTGCAGATACTGAACCAAACCTTGCATCCTTGAAATAAATCCCACTTGATCATGGTATGTGAACCTTTTAATATGTTGTTGAATGCAGTTTGTCAATATTTTGTTCAGAATTTTCGCATCTATGCTCATCAGTGATATTGGCATGTAATCTTTTTGTGTGTGATATCTTTGTCTGGTTTTGGTTATCAGGGCCATATAGAATGAGCTTGGAAGTATTATGTCCTCTGCAATTTTTTGAAATAGCTTGAGAAGGATTTTTCTTCTCTAAATGTTTGGTAGAATTCACCTGTGAAGCCAGCTGGTCCTGGACTTTTATTTGTTGGGAGTTTTAAAAATTATTTCTGATTCAGTTTCATTACTGATAGTTGATCTGTTCATATTTTCTGTTTCTTCCTGGCTCAGTCTTGGATTTCTGTGAATTTGCCCATTTCTTCTTTATTGTCCATGTTATTGGTGTATGATTGTTCATATGCAGTTCTTATAGTCCTTTGTGTTTCTGTGGTACCCACTGTAGCTTCCCCTTTTTCCATTTCTGATTTTATTGATTTGGGCCCACTCTATTTTTCTTAATGAATCTAGCCAAAGGTTCATCAGTTTATTTAACTTTTGAAAGAAACTCCTCTTAGTTTCATTGCTTTTTTCTATTATTTTTTGTCTTTATTCATTTCTGCTCTAATATTTATGATTTATTTCCTTCTACTAACTTTGGGTTTTGTTTCTTCTTGTTGTTCCTCTAGGTTAAGTTTAGGTCATTTATTTTAAAGTTTTCTTGTCTCCTGAGGTTGACTTGTGTCACCATAAACTTCCGTCTTAGACCTTCTTTCTTTTGCCACATCATGTAGATTTTGTATTATCATGGTTTCATTTTCATTTGAAGGTATTTTTAAATTTCTTCTTTGATGTCTTCAGTGACTCATCAATTGTTTAGTAGCATGTTGTTTAGCCTCCATGTGTTTGTGGTTTTACAGGTTTGTTTTTTTTTAATGTAGTTGATTTCTAGTCTTATAGTGTTTTAGTCAGAAAAGATGCTTGATGAAGTTTCAGAGATGAATTAATATTTACTTTGCACCTGTAGTGTGCTAGGTGTATATTTGATTTATCCTTACAGAAAGTTTTGAAGTAAATGGTATTATTTATGTTCATTGTTTAAGTTCAGAGTCATGAAGCTCAAGAGGGACAGAATTGAGATTTGAACAAATATCTTCTTAATTCCATAGTCCATGGTTTTTCCTTTGTAGAAAGCCAAGGGTAATAAGGAGGGATTCAAATTCCACCTTTGATGAATAAAACTGCTCTTCCCTTCCAGGTTTGAAGCTCTGTTTACTGACTTGGAACTGAGGCAGGAAGACTGGGCATTGCCAGCTTTGGGGCCTCTGTCACCACTATGGAAGAAATCTTCATTCGGTAAGTGAATATAAAACCACAGATTCTAGGAATCTTAGGATTGGAAGGGTACTTAAACATTGCCCAGTGTTTGAATGCTTTCTGTAACATCCTCACTGAATAGTCTTCCAGCCTCTGACTAGTGCTTCCAATAATAGGGATATTCATTAGTGTAGAAAATATTGAATATATCATCCAACAAACATAATTTTAACATAAATTCCTAGGAATGAAAAGCAAAAAGTGGCATTGTATCAGTTGAGATGCTTTTGACTCTAAGTAACTGATAACCCTAACTTGACTGGTTTAGACAATTAGGAAGGTTTATTATTTCATTTAAAATAGCATTGAAACATGTTTATTATCGTATGTGAAATAGATCGCCAGTCCAGGTTCAATGCATGAGACAGAGTGCTCAGGGCTGGTGCACTGGGACGACCCTGAGGTATAGGATGGGGAGGGAGGTAGGAGGGGGGTTCAGGATGGGGAACACATGTACACCCATGGCTGATTCATGTGAATGTATGGCAAAAACCACCACAATATTGTGAAGTAATTAGCCTTCAATTAAAAGAGAAAAAAAAGAGCTCCCAAGGTACGGCAGCTCTGGCATTGGCTGATTCATCCACCAAGGTGTTTGAATGAAGCAGGAATGCTGGCTCAGTGCTAGGAAGGCTTTGAGAGGGCCTCCCTGGTAAACTACCCAGGCAGCCACACTGGGCCATAAAGTGGCAAGGAGACCAGGTCAGTATTATTTTACCCAGTCTGGTAATGTTTGTCTTTGAAATAGAATATGCAAGCTACTTATGAGTATTATTTATGATATATTAAAATTAATATCTATCATTTTTTAAAATATAAATTTATTTTAATTGGAGGCTAATTACTTTACAATATGATATATTTATCATTTTACCTTATATTTTCTACAGGTCCTGTTGAGTCTGTATGACATTCTCTCCCTTTCATGGATTATTTTTTTCTCATCTGTAGTTTCCTCCCTACCCCACACTAGTTGGAAACTATATATTCTTTTTTTTTTTTTTTTGGAAACTATATATTCTTATTTTATTATTTTAATGGTAGGCCTAGATATTGAGATGCACATAAATAATTTATCAAAGTCTCAGGTGAAGTAATATCTTTACTCTGCTCCTGGAAAATATCAAGGCTTTGGAACACCTTAATTTTATTCGCACACATCCTACCATTACCAATTTATACATTATACTATCATTATATATTTTAATTCTCTTTTTCAAGTCCACAAAACATTATTGTTTCATCAAAGACAATGGTCATTTAAATTCATATACATATTCAGCTCTTTCTGTGTTTTTTTCCCTTGTGCTTCTCTGAGTTTCCTTCTGCCTGAAGTACATTCTGTCCCATGTCCTTTACTGTTTTTATGCTGGTGCCAAAGGCTCTCAGTTATTTTGGTCTGGAAATGATTTTGTTTCTCATTTTTGAAGGATATTCTCCTTATCCATTCTTTTGCATTCATTCATACTATAGCCACATATTTTAGATGTGTTTCTTATAAATGGAATATAGTTGGAGTTTAAAAAACATTCATTTGTATATCTTTATCTTTTAAGTAGTTCTTTGTTGTTGTTGTTGAGTTGCTAATTCATGTCCAACTCTTTGCGACCCCATGTACTGCAGCACGCCAGCCTCCTCTGTCCTCCACTGTCTCTTGGAGTTTGCTCAGATTCATGTCCATTGAGTCAGTGATGCTATCTGACCATCTCATTCTCTGCTGCCCCCTTCTTTTGCCTTCAATCTTTCCCATCATCAGGGTTTTTTTCTAGTGAGTAATAAACTTCTAATCCATTTAGTTTTAAATCTATCATATTGCTCAGTGTCTTCTATTTATCCCATCAATTCCATATTCTCTTATTTCCTTTCTAGTCTTTGGAATTGATTTAGGGGTTTTGTGTGTGTGTGTGTGTGTGTGTGTTTGTTTTTTGCTTTATATTTTCTCCTCCGTTAGTTTAGAATTTGTACATATCTTGCTCTTCTCTTATTGGTTATCCTAAGATTTCAATGTGCATTTTTAGCTTATTAAAGTATACAATAAACTAGCACATTTACTGCATTCCAGACAATGCAATGTATAGCACTCTTAAGTTCCATTGGTTCCACTTTTGTTATGTGGTATTTATTCAACTATTTTAATTCTGTGTATATTTAAAAGTCTGTAGCACATTATTGTTTTTTTGTGCAATCAGCATTCATTTAAATTTAGCTCGTATTTACCCTTTGCATTGTTCTTACATTGTTAAGCATCATTCATCCTTAAGCTTCCATCTCAGGCTATTTTCTTTCTGTCTAAACAATATCTATTTCCTTTAGTGCAGATTTTCTGATCTGGTGAAATCTCAGAGTTTTTGTTTGCCTGAAAATATATTTTTGGCCTCCATTTTTTAAAGAATTTTCCTTTGATACAGAATTTTACATTGTCAGGGGTTATTTTTAATACTTCTACAATGTAATTCTAATTTCTTCTTCTTAAAACAAATTTGTTGGGGTATGATTTACATACTGTAGCATTAATCAGTAATTCATACCATATAGTTTGATAGCTTTTAGTAAATTCATAGTGGGACCATAAGCCAACATTAGAACATTTTCATCACTCTGGAAAGATCTCTCATGTTCATTTGCAAATATTCCAAATATTCCTTGTTCCCATTTCTAGTCCAAGGAAACCACTAGTCTACTTTCTGGCTTTATATATTTACCTATTATGGACATTTCATAAGAATGGAATCATACGGATTCATATGTAGAAAATCATACAGTGTGTATTTTATGGCTGGCTTCTTTCACGTAGAATAATTTTTGGAGGTTCATTCATGTTGTAGCGTGTATAATAAATACTTTGGTTTTTTATTGCTGAATAGTTCTCCATTATATGAATAGATCATTTTTGCTTATTCCTTCCATTCTATTGTCTTCTGACTTCCATATGTCCACTGAGATGTCAGCTGCTAGTATTATTATTATTCTTTTAATGCAATCTGCACTTACCTCTGGCTGCTTTTAATATTATTTTTTCTTTCTCTTAGGTTTTCAACATTTTTACAGTGATGTACATTTGTGTGGTTTTTTTTGTGTTCTGCTTAGGATTTTTACTGCTTTTCACATTGTGGTTTGCTGGTATTGGTCAGTTTTGGAAAATTCTCACCTAATCTCTCTTCTGATCCATCCTCTCTTTCCATTCTTTCTAAGACAGCTACTTACACATGATTTTTCCCTTTCAGGTATCTCATGTCTGTAATACTCATTTTTTTGGCTTGTATTGATTATCTATTGCTGCTAGCAAATTACTCTGAAACTTAACAGCCTTGAAACAACAAACATTTGTTACCTCACAGTTTGTGTGGGTCAGGAGCCCAGGAGCAAGTAGGTAGGAGATTCTGGCTCATATCTCTTTTGAGGTGGTTGGAAATGGCAACCCACTCCAATATACTTGCCTGGAAAATCCCATGGACCCAGTGGGCTATAGTCCATGAGGTCGCAAAGAGTCGGACACAGCTGAGCGTCTGAGCACGAGCATGTAGTCAGGTCTCCAGCCGGGGCTGCAGTCTCTACAGGTCACTCGGGGAAGGATCCACTTTCACGTTCACTCCTGTTGTTGCTGGCTGGCCTCAGTTGCTCATGATGTGGGCCTCCCCACCCAGGGTGCTGGAGTGACCTTGTGATATGGCACTTGGTATCCCCCACAGCGAGTGATCAGAGAAAGATGACCAGGTGGAAACCATGTTCACTTTGTCACCTAATCTTGGAAGTGTCATTTTATCACGTTTGCTATACTCTATTTACTAGAAGTTAGTCACTAGGTCCAGCTCACAGTAAAGGGGAGAATATTAGCACAAGTAACAAAGGGAAAATAAACAAGAAGAACTACATCAAAATAAAGCTTCTGCACAGCAAAAGAAATGATCAACAAAATGCAAAGACAACCTACTGAATGGGAGAAAGTATTTGTAGACACATATACGATAAGGGGTTAGTATCTAAAATATATAAAGAGTTCATACAATTCAAAGCAAAAAAAATCCAATTTTTAAATAGGCAGAGGGCCTGAATAGACTTTTTTCCAAAGAAAATATTCAGATGGCCAACAGGTACATGAAAAGATGTTCAGCATCACTAATCATTAGGGAAATGCAAACCAGAACCACAGTGAGCTATTACTTCACACCCATTGGAATGGCAGAAAGACGGGAGATGACAAGTGTTGGCAAGGATATGGGGAAAAGAGAACCCTTGTATTCTGTTGGTGAGAATGTAAATTGATATACAACCATTATAAAAAGCAATATTGAAATTTCCTCAAAAAAATTAAAAATAGAACTATCATATGAGCTGGTTCCACTTTATGGGTATATGTCTAAAGGAAGTGGACTCACTACCTCAAACATGTACTGCCAGGTTTATTTCAGCATTGTTTACAGTGGCCAAGTTGTGGAAACAACCTAAGTGTCTATCAGCAGGTGAATGGATAAAGAAGATGTGATTGATAGACACACACACACACACACACACACTGTTTGGCCATAAAATTTTTTTAAAAAGAGGAATCATGCCATTTGCAACAACATGGGTGGGCCTTGAGGCATTATGCTCAATGAAATGTCAGGCACAGAAATACAAGCACTATGTGATCTCACTTAAATGTGGAATAATAAAAAAAAAAATCACAGAACAACAGATTTGTGTTTGCCAGAGGGTTGAGGCAGGCTTCCCTGATAGTTCAGTTGGTAAAGAATCTGCCTGCAATGCAGGAGACCCCAGTTTGATTCTTGGGTTGGGAAGATCTGCTGGAGAAGGGATAGACTACCCACTCCAGTATTCTTGGGCTTCCCTTGTGGCTCTGCTGGTAAAGAATCTGCCTGCAACGTGGGAGACCTGGGTTCAATCCCTGGGTTGGGAAGATTGCCTGGAGAAGGGAAAGGCTACCCACTTCAGTATTCTGGCCTAGAAAATCCCATGGACTGCATAGTCTATGAGGTCTCAAAGAGTGAATACAACTGAGCAACTTTGGCTTTCACTTTCTTCGGAGGTTGAGGCAGGGGTGTGGTAACTGGGTGAAAGTGGTCAAAAGCTCTAACCTGCCAATCACATGGTTTTGGTTCCCCTGGCAACCAGACCCCATCTCATGGTGCTTTCCCAAGTCACTGTGACCAAGGACGCTCTTATGGCTCTCTTCACTTAGAAATTTGCAAGAGTTTTAGGAGCTCTGTTCTGGAAGCAGGACAAAGAACAAATCTATGTTTCTTATAAATAACGATAATCACAGAGGGAAATAATAAAACTTATTTCCTCATGATTTGGTTACATTTTACTATTATTATCTTGAGATTATTTTTACGTCTACTTACACTGTATGATGGAAGCATTATGTTGACAATTTGAAATCAATACTGGTGAGAGTATTTACAACATGAAAATTGGATTTCTTTGTTGACTGTCTAGATTTAGAAAGTAATGACTGAGAAGATGTTAATAGTGTGAATTAAACTTCAAAGTATGTCCTATCTGAAGCAATTTCATTAATAGAATTTGAGGAAATACTCTTTGAGGTTTTTAAATGTGTTATTTAGTCCAATAAAAATGTTACCTCATGGATGAATAAGTGAAGTTTTGACATAACATCTTTGTTGTTTCAGTTTTGTCCTAATCATTAATGTTAATTAAAACATCAACCAGTGTTCTTGTCCAAACTACACTTAGAGAACCACACACTACTGCCTCCTTTCTGCTGCCACATAAGGGCACTAATCCTGTAAGTGGACTGGACCCTCTGGCTCCAGTCCAGCCTTCAGATAACCGTAGCCTGGCTGAGAGCTGGACTGCGTCTGCAGGAGAGACCTTGAGGCAGAGCCACTCAGCTGAGCCACCCCCAAATTCCTGACCAATGGAACTGTGTAAGATTGTAAATGCTTACTGTTGTTTTAAGATGCTAAGTTTTGGGATAATCTGTGTCATAGCAATAAATAACAGTTAATTTACTGTCCTTTGCAGAACTGTACTGGAGGGAAAATGAACCAGTTTATTGAATTATATTCTTGTGACAAATTCCCAGCAAGGAATAACTAGCTCAGAGACTATGAGTAAAAGTATGTTTTTTGACCTCATACTTTGCTGAATTTTACCCTGGCAGGGGTTCTGCAAACTTTTTTTCTAAAGGGTCAGATAGTATATACTTTAGGCTGTGTAGGCTTGGTCGTATAATCAAGGGTATTGTGTTGTTGTTATTCAGTTACTGAGTTGTGTGTGACTCTTTGCAACTCCATGGACTGCAGCACGCCAGGCTTCCCTGTCCTTCACTATCTCCCGGAGTTTGCTCAAACTCATGTCCATTGAGTTGGTGATGCTATCCAGCCATTTTATCCTCTGCTGCCCGCTTCTCCTTTTGCCTTCAGTCTTTCCCAGCATCAGGGTCTTTTCTAATGAGTCACCTCTTTGCATCAGGTGGCCAAAGTATTACAGCTTTGGAAAATACTTTAGGCTGTGTAGGAATGGTCACGTAACAAGGGTATTACGTAGGCACTTAATTAACCATGTAACAGCAATTTACAAATGTGAAATCCTTTCTGAGCTCATCCCATACCAAAACAAACCTTGGGCTGGATTTGGCCCACTGGCCATAGTTTACAGACCCCAGACCTGGAGTGTCAGAAATGCCGCATTTTATAATTTATAGTTTTGCTCATAAAATACATATTAAGTGATATTATATTTTTGTTTTAATTTGTGTGTGGTATCTTTTAAGGAAAATAATGAAGTCTATTCAAGCTAGTGTTGCCTCAGTTATTTGGAGAAGCCATTGGTCAGTTAATTCAGTTGTTATTTCCTTTTTAAGCCCTTTCTAGCCAGTATACACTTGCCAGCAGTATATAATCTTGGTGTGGCTTTTTTTCTCCTCATTGTTTGTGTCCTAACTTATTTTTTTCACATCTTACATGACTTTCATTCTTTAAGTCTGAACAAAATGGAATGTGTTGTGATTTTGAGAATTCTCATTTCTTTGTGTTTTTGGTTTGGTTTAGGGTTAATAAGCTGGTGGATTCTGACATAGACTTGCAGATTGTCAAGCTTCCCTCCTTCATTCTCATCCACTGGTGAGCAGAGTTCCTGTCAACAGGATTAGACGTCTTCATTCAAGGATTTTCTCAATACCATCTGGTCTACCCATCCATCCTAACACCGGGGTGAGCAGATACATCAAATGCACGAAGCAGGTTTCTGTTTCATTCCTGGAATCATGATATTATCCTGTCAAGACATGAATGTCAACCTTTAATAGGGGCTTAAGAAAAACTGTGCAAATTTTAGACATAAAAGATTGGCTCTGCTGGATTTCAGAGCTCTTCAGCAAAGAGCATGCTCTTTGCTCCAGTTGAAAATTAGAATGCTGGTGTTTTCTGACCAGGATCAACCCAATGAAACGGAAGTATCAGAAAAGCTCATAGAAAGGGTGTGGCCATTTCTTTCACCAGAAAAAAGAAAGAGTAAAAGCACTAAATCGAGCTTCCCTGGTGGCTCCATGGTGAAGAGCCAATCTGCCAGCACGGGAGAACAGGTTCAATCCCTGACGCGGGAAGATCCCCACATGCTGTGGAGAGACTAAGTCTGAGCACCGCAGCTACTGAGCCTGCACTCTAGAGCTTGGAGACCGCCACTACTGAAGCTCAAGTACCCTAGAGCCCATGCTTGGCAACAAGAAAGGCCACCGCAGTGGGAAACTCATGTGCTACAGCTGGAGAAGGGCCCCAGCTCTCCTCAACTGGAGAAAGGCCCACACAGCAGCAAAGACCCAGCACAGCCAAAAACAAATAGATAAACATTAAAAGAAAAAAGAAATCAGGAGACTTAGCTTTTAAAAAAAGCATTAAATCTGCTGTCCAAAAGGCATATTTAACCTTTCTTTTTAGTCTTTCACTATGAAACAGATCATGCATGATACCACCTGAAATTAAAAACTTTTAAGATTTTTTTTTATGTGGACCATTTTTTAAAATTCTTTACTGAATTTGCCCTGTTTTCTATTTTGGTTTTTTGGACACGAGGTGCATGGGATCTTAGCTCCCTCACCAGGGTTTGAACCTGCACTCCTTGCATTGGAAGGTAAGTTTTAATCACTGGACCACCAAGAAAATCCTTAATTTGAAAAAAAAATTCTTATGAAATACATGGACAACCTGTATTTCATACAGGTTTTAATGTTTAAAAAAGAATGTTGATATACATTTTATATAGTCATCTTGATTTAGCTATCTATGAGGTATATTACAAAATAATCAGACTGGTTTTCTTGGATTGCATGCATGCATGTTCAATCACTTAGTCGTGTCTGACTCTTTTGTGACCTTATGGACTGGAGCCCACCAGGCTTCTCTGTCCATGGAATTTCCCAGACAAGAATACCGAAGTGGGTTGCCATTTCCTCCTCTAGGGGATCTTCCTGACCCAGAGATCAAACCTGTGTCTCCTGCATTAGCAGACAGGTTCCTTTCCACTGAGCCACCAGGGAGCCCTTTCATGGGTTAGTGAGGAGGACTCACTGTTTCATAGTCTTAAATCAGCTGTTCAAGGGGAAGCTGCCATCCATGGAGCCCCTAGTTGGAAGGGCTCTTGGGGGTTATCTAGACCAGTGCCTGTCCTACACAGGAGGCTCTTCTCCAACCCCAGGAAGGGTCTATTCAGCCTCTACTTCACCAAGCTTTGCTTTTGGAAACAACTCCAGAACCTTCCCAGGAAGTATTTCTCAGAGCGCCACCTCCGGCAGGGTGATAGCGATGCCTTTTGGTGAATGCTTAAGAGGAAGGAGCCTCAAATCTAAATGTGGGAGACATGGTGGGTGCTGGGGAGAGGCTTTCTGAGGTGTTTTGGTATTTGGTATTTGGGAAACCTGAGGCTTGAAGGCCCCAGCCCACCCAGCTAGTGCAGCGCCATTGAAAGAGAAGCTGATGGGAGCCTGTGGCGCCGACCTCCACAACAGCCACCTCTGGGCCCAAGGCTGGATCTTGGGATCCCAGTGCACATGCCTGCACGCTTTGATATTCACTGTCGAAGCCCAGGGACCTCTCTGTGCGTGGCCTGCATCCTTCCACAGGTGCATATGTGGATGCATTACTAGAAGTGCAGTCTCTCTCTTTGTGTGGATGTCAAATTAAATTTATGCATTCAGCTCATTTGTTTTCTAAAAAAAGTAATATCAAATTAAAATGCCAGCAAGCAATGGCATTTCCCTCCCCATATATCCTCATGAACATAAAATTTTTGCCAATCTGACAGGTAAAAAACAATGTATCATGTTTACATTTGGTATCTGTTTAGACTTTTCTTTCAAACTCTTTCCAGTCTGTGCCTTCTTTTTCTGCCATTAAATGTTAATCTAATAATTAAGTCAAAGAATTTTAATTTGAAGTAATTTTGACACAATCAAAATGTTAGACATAATATGAGAGAATACAGTGAAACATGAGCCACTTCACTGCCTGCCAGCTCCTACCTGTGACCATGTTAATGGTATGTCCTTCTTTTTTTAAATTGTAGTTCAGCCTTCTCTGCCAACAATTCTATGCCATGTTCTTGAAAAGGGCTACCTATTCTTGGCGCAACTGGATCATGATGCTGTCAATACAGATCCTGGTGCCTCTGGTCATTCTTAGCATCAGCCTCTCATTCCTCAACTTCGATATAAGCATGGACAACAGCCCATTGGAGCTGACCCTAAAATCATATGGTCAAACTATTGTTCCATTCTACATTTCTCCGAACTCCAGGCTGGGTCCACAGCTTCTAGACTGTCTGACAGATGTGCTTATGGCTGAGGACCAGAATCCTCTGGAGCTGCAAAGTAAGTACCAGGCCCAGGAAGACGGGGCAGGAAGCAGGCCCATTGCTCTCTGCAGTGAAGCCATATGTTTCCAGGCTACATGATGCTCTCTGAAGTCAGAGTGTGTGGCTAGAAGGCCCTTCTAGGGAAGGCTGTAGAAGGTGGGGATAGTCCTCTAAGAGAGCCAAGTCCTTGCTTCCGAGATAGGCTATCAGTGGAGAAATGGACTATTTATTGATCCTGAGAGACCCGGACTGAAAGACTTCAACATGGTTGCCCTGGTGGGCAGGAGCCAGGGATAGTGATGTGGAAGGCCATGGCACTGTCATCTCCATTGTAAGTTTTGTATAATTATTTGATTTTTTAAATTATATTGATTTGTTATTTTAATTCAAAATGAAAATTTTAAGGATTTATTTTTAGTAAAGTACAAGAGATCAGCTGCAGAAATGGTTGGGATCGTATGCCTTGCCTCTCCCAACCTTGGTTTCCTTACACTGTCACCGGAGGGTCCCCAGGGGAGTGCCCATCAAAGGTGCTTCTCACTGCAACACTGGCACTCAGTAACCCTCAGCCACCAGTAGAGTGATCATTCCAGCATAAAAATTCCAGGGTTCTTGGTCAGTTAGCCCGTGTGCTAGAAGTGTGGTGATGAACAGCTCTCAGAGAGCTCCTAGCCCAGAGGTCTTGTGGATAAGCAGTAATACAGAGGAACAGTCCGTGATGGCCACATAGACATAGCTCAGCCTCAGAGGGTCAGAGGGCGCGCCTGAGTTCAGAGCCTGTGGTGTGAATGGGGGCTGCACAGCAGGGAAGCCTGAAAGATGCCTGGACAAGACTTCACTGCTGCTCCAGTCAATGAAAGGAAAACTTTCTTGAGGCCCCAGGCCTGAGGGGCTCAGGCAGGAGGCAGCCCTGAGGGCCAAGTGGATGACTGGAAGTCAGGGCACCGCCATGACAGGAGGACCCCACTGGGGATGTGTGTGGGGCTTGGTGAGGAGAGAGACATTCAGGAGGAGCCGTGGTCCTCCCTGCCTCGCGAGGCCTGGTGCAACCCGCTCAGTGGTCTGTTTTCTTCCAGGCCCAGTGGAAGCATTCCTCCTGAAAAAGCTAGAGGAGGAGCCCGAGGTCTTTGACCAGAACTACCTGGTAGCCATTTCTTTTGACGACATGGGGAACCACACCATCGTGACAGCACTGTTCAATAACCAGGCATACCATTCCACAGCCCAGGTGCTAACGTTGGTGGATAACATCCTGTTCAAGTTGCTTTCCGGGCCCAGGGCGTCCATAACGGTACTGAACCATCCTCAGCCTCAGTCGAGCATGGAGACCGCGGAGGACATCTTGTTTGGTATGTGCAGCTCTCCTTCCTCCTCGCTAAGCTTCTCCCTTTACTGCCAGCTTCCTCCCTTTTTGTCTCTTTAATTACAAATTGTTATTTTGGAATATGGTTGCTTTGACCGGTTCTACTTAAATGACTGCCTCTCTCTTTATATCCTGCCTTTGACAGGGGCCCTAAAGGACATTATCTTGTCATCAACTTGCTTTTTGGAATGGCTTTCCTTTCGAGTTCCTTTTCCATCTTGACAGTCAAGGAGAGAGGCATCAAGGCCAAGCAGGTCCAGTTCATCAGTGGCGTCCATGTGGCTACGTTCTGGCTCCCATCTCTGCTGTGGGACCTCCTGTCCTTCCTTGTCCCCAGCCTGCTGCTGCTGGTGAGCTGCATTGTGAGGGGCCCCTCCCCCCAACCCCCTATGTCCAGGGGACTGGCCTTGGGGCCCCTGCAAAGAACCGGGACCCAACCAGAAGTCTAGGCTGCCAGCTCTGCCCCGATGGGCCACATGGCTATGAATGCAGCTTCCTCGCTGACCCTCAGTAAAAGGTGATTTCCCTCCCAGCGTCATTAGGAGCAGGGGGCCTGCTCTGGGGTCTCTAGGTGGTGACTTCCCCAGAGCTGCTGCCTCAGGCTGGTAAGACAGTGCCCTGGGGACAGGTGTTTACATGCCAGAAGTAGCCCACCAGGGCACTGAGGGGTGCAGCCTGGAGCACATCCTCCCTGGTTCTGCCTCTGTGCTCCTCGTCTCACTGCACTGGTGGTCTTGCATGGCCAGAGGAGTGAGGGAAAGGCGGTGCTGCTGGAGTCCTGCCAACACCTTGTTTACCTTACGAAGAATAAGTTGAGATGATTGTATCCTTTCTCTCATGCTTAGGGCTGAGTCTTAGTGACTTTTCCAAATTCTGCCCCACTTTCCCCAGGTGGTGTTTCTATACTACAATGAGGAGGCTTTTACACACAAGGAGAATGTCCCAGCTGTCTTCTTGATGCTGATGCTCTATGCCTGGGCCATCATCCCCTTCATCTACCTGACCAGCTCTGCTTTGACAATGCGGGGAATGCCTGTGTCAAACTCATCATCATGCTGACCTTTCTGAGCATTGGCCCCTTTGTTCTTGTCTCGATCACAAGTGAAAAAGGTGAGGCCCATCAGGTCTACACATCACACAGCTTTAACCCTCCCTCTGGCAGCCACACAAGTCGTGCCTGTGAGAGCACGTGTCTGCAGGGGCCTGCGTGAGGCTCTTCTCAGCAGTGGTCATTGGAAGAGCCCCAAACCGTCAGTGTTGCAGACATGCACCCCCCAGGGGACAGACACTCAGCACAGGCCGCAATGCAGACAGACAGCACACCGGGTGCTGCCTGGACGACGCAGCCCTGAGCTCGGGGCTGGGGGTCCGCTGCGCAGAGACCAGAGGGAGCCTGGAGCGATGGGGACAGCCGCATTGTGACTGATGTTGATTACATGAGCAAAAATACTTGTCAGAATCCCCAAACTATCCACTGGTGATCACGCACTTCCCTGAAACAGACTACTCCTCAGTTTGAGAGAAGGTAATAAGAGACTTCTGTAGAATTCCATGAAGAAGAAAAACTTTGGAAACAAGAAAGATCTGTTGCCAAAATAAGAATTTAGCAGAGGGGTTGGAAAATAAAGGCAATGAATTTTCCAGAAAGTAGAGCAAAAAGTTGAGAGGAATAGAGAAGTTGAGAGAAAAGGCAGGTAACGTGACAGTAAATGCAGGAGATGCTATTTGTATTCAATCAGTAAGCCTTCCAGAAAGAGAAAACAGGAAATCAGGTTGAGGAAACTACCCAAGAAACAAAACTAAATTTCCCAGAGTTGAAAAAAGCAGACTTCAAGATTGAAAGGATTTATCAAATGTCCAACATTGAATGAAGAGAGACCCAAACACTTCCTGAAAGACAGGGGTTTCTGTACTGAGTTCTGTCGTCAGGCAGATGGGGGTACAGAGCAAAGACAACTTCAGGTGGGCAAAAGCAACTGAACCCATACCCCACTTTCTTGGAAAGTTAGCCAGGGATCTCGGCCAACAAATGCAGGAGTAAAGCGAAGGAGGAAGAAGGCACAAGAGCCAGAAGAGGATGGATCCCACCCCGGAGTGTGGCAAAGGAGAGTCCTCAGCCGGACGACTAGGTAGGGGTGGTTTGTGGCCTCTCCTCCGTCCTCAGCCAGTGCTAGAGTAGGCCAGCAGAGAAAGAAGGCAGGCAGGCAGGTGAATAAGCAGGAGCTGTGAATACCTGTCCCTGTGATCACGTGTGGGATTGTCGAGCACTCCTCTCCTGGGCGTCGGAAGATGGTCACTGACCTGGGAGGGTCTGGGAGCCGCTGTGGCTGGCTGTTCACCCCAGGCAGGGCTCTCAAGACTGCCTCGTGGTTAAGTCTGTATCTATCCCACCCAGGAGCCACAGAGCTGAGTTGGGGCAGTTTCCCTGCTCCCCTCTACTTCAGTCTCCAGGGTAGATTTCCACATTTAGACTTCTACAGAGAGAGCGTTAAGAGGACACGAGCCACTGTGCCTCTTCCCCTCTGCAGCTACCCACTGGGGCCCGTCTCCACAGGTGCAACTGTCTGGTCACCAGAGCCATGACCCTGATGCCTCAGCCACAGTGTGGAGCCACGACTTTTGAGCTGTGCCCCCAAATGGTGCTTCCGTCCCCACAGGTGGACCCCATGTTTCTGCTGCTCAGTTACTGAGTCCTGGTCCAGGAAATGTTGGTCTGGAGACCTCACATCCAAGTTCAACTCCCTGTACAGTGCAATGGCCTCCACTGACAGGAATTTCATAAATTGATCCCTCAAAGCTGTACTACTCTAAATCCAAGCCCTGAGAGTAGAGTCTGTTTTCATATGAAGAGTCTGTTTAGCCTCTCTTCAAGGAGTCTGAAGAAAGTGACATGTCCCCGGGCTGTCTTCCTTGCAGACCCCCCTGATTTGGAGTGGGTGGTATAGCCAGTCATGAAGCCTGAAATGAAAGCTCTAATCCCACCTCCTTGTTGGTGGAGATGTGTTGTGGTTTGTGCTGGGTGGCAGCTGGTGGCACATGGAGTGGCCTGGGGTAGCACCAAGCAGCCTGTGGGGTGGGAGAGGGCTGTAAGCCCACAGCAGGTCCGTTGCCACGCAGCACACCAGGTTCACCCTCTTACAGATTAGTTTGCTTATGAGTAGCATGGTTATTTTGCAGAGCAGTTGTGTTTATTTGTTGTAAATATTTTAAATATTTTAAATATACCAAAGGTTATTTATAACCTTGTTTTTTATTTCTTCACTTTTCAATATAAGATAAAAAAATTGGCTTCTCTAATCTCTGAGAGGCCCCAGTTTCTGTATTTGTTTTGGGACCAGACAACTTACTGACCTTTCCTTTATTTCTTTTTTCCAATTGAAGTGTAGTGGTTTTACAGTGTGTTAATTTTTGCTGCGCAGCAGAGTGGCTTAGTGATTTACACACCTATGCATTCTTTGCCATCGTGGTTTCTCATGGGGTGTCAGCTGCAGGGCCCTGCCGTGTGCAGCGGGCCTTGGTGCTCACGAGTCCTGTGCATAACATGCGACCGCCAAGCCCTGCTTGCTGCCCCACCGTGCCCCCTGCCCTTTGGCGGCCGCGAGCGTGTTCTCCGGGTCCTTGAGTCTGTTTTCTTTTCTTCTTTCTTTTTGCCACAAAGCTTGTGGGATCTTAGTTCCCTGACCAGGGATGGAACCCATGCCCCTTGCACTGGAAGCACAGAGTTCTAACCACAGGACCACTTTGGTTGATTCTTGTGGCTTTTCTAGGTATGTGATAATGTACAGCATCTGCAAATAATGGTGATTTTGTCTCCACAAACTGTCCACACAGCAACTGTGTTCTCCTTATCTACTTATAAGATGACACTCTAATAAATCCAAAGCTGGTGCCCCAGGCTTTCCTGTTTGGCCCTAACTCATTTGTAAGCTTCCAGTCTTCAAAGCCACGACTTCCGGAAGTGCATACCCTACTGTAGCCATGCTGTGCTGGTTTTCTCAAACACAGCAAGCTCTTTCTGACTTGCCTGCATAAACAGTTGGAATAGAAGTAAAATGACTTCAGGAAGCGCTGCAAAGAAAAATAGTTACAGCTTAGAGGCTGGGTGACTGCCTCAGAAGAGGGAACACTAGGAGTCAGGGAGAATCTGATTTCTGGTCTTGGGCCTGGGAGTGTGATGAGCAGAGACAGATACAGCCACAGGTAAAAAGAACAAACCCCTTATAGAGGAGAAGAGGCCCAGTGGGCCTAGAGAGTCGCTGGGGGATGTACCCACTTCTTCCTGAAAGAAGGGTTAATATTTTCTGTTCCCCTCACAGAACTTGGCTACACAGCGATCTCAGAGTCCCTGGATAACACGTTCCTACTGCTTCCAGGCCATTGCCTAGGGATGGCTTTGTCCAACTTGTACTACAACTTTGAACTGCAGAAGTTTTGCAAGGTCAAGAGCTTGGACCAGACTGAGTGCAGTAAAGTTTGTGAGTATGACAAACAGACTTTTGTCATCTACATTGTTTTTTAATTTTTAAGTTTTACAATGTTGTATTGGTTTCTGTGTTAATTACATTTTTATTAAGATATAATTCATATAAAATTCACCCTGTTATAAAATATACAATTCATTGGTTTTTGGGATATTCACAAGGTTGTGCAACCATCACCACCATCTAATTCCAGAACATTCTTGTCACCTGGAATAAAGAAATATTCCATCCATTAACAGTCACTTCCTATTCCCTTTCCCCCCAAGCATTTGACAACCAATAATCTACTTTCTGTCTCTGTGGATTGGCCTGTTCTGGGCATTTCTTGTAAATGGAATCACTGTGTGACCTTTTGTATCTGGCTTCTTTCACTTACAATAGTATTTGTAAGGTTCATCCGGGTTGTGGCATGCATCTCTACTTTGTTCCTTGTTATGGCTGAATAATATTCCAATGTATGGATGGACTACTGTTTGTTTATCCGTTCATCAGCTGGTGGACGTTTGGATTGTTTCTACGTTTTGATTATTATGAATAATGCTGCCGTGGACATTCACATACAAATTTTTGTGTGAACCAGTTTTCAGTTCTTTTGAGTATGTACTTAGGAGTGGGTTGCTTATGACTCTATGTTTAGCTTTTTCAGGAAGCACCAAACTATTTTCCACAGTGGCTGCACCATTTTACATTTCACCAGCAGCATATGAGGGTTCCAGTTTTTCCACATCCTTTCCAACACCTTTTAAAATTAGTTATTTTCTTTAAATGTGGAAAAACATGTGAAGTTTACCATTTTAACCATTTTTAAGTGTGCAGTTCTGTGGCATTAAATACATTCACATTGTTGTGCCATCACCACCATCCTCTCCAGAACTTTCTTCAACTTGCAGAACTGAAATTCTGAACCCACGAAACACTAACAGCCCCACCCCATCCTTTAGCGACTACCATTCCACTCTCTGAATTGGGCTACTCTAGTTGCCTCACATGAAACGTTTAATTCGTTTCTCATTTCCTCTTGGGTATATTCAATAGCTATTTTCTTTGTGGTTACCATGGAAATTGCATTTTAACATCCTTAAGTTAACATTCTAATTTGAATTTGTATCAACTTAACTTCAACAATATAGAAAACTGCTCTTATGCATCCCTGTCCCCAGTCCCTTTTAATTATTGATGTCACAAGACCTCTTTATCCACTGTGTACCCAGAACCATAGACTCGTTGTTTTTTTATGCATCAGTTTCTTAAGTTACACAGAAAACAAAAAGTGGAGTTACAAACCCAAAGTTACCGCAATACTAGCCATTATAACGTCCATGTATCTACTTTTGCAAGAGATCTGTATTAGTTTGATCTGTATGTCCTGATATGGCCAATATCTGTTGTATATGCATAAACAAAACAACCTCCTTCTATAGTTCTTCAGGCACTCTATCAGAACTAATCCCCTGAATTTATTGGTCATTTATACTGTATAATCGTAAGGGATTTGATTTAAATCTTACCTGAATGATCTAATCAAAACTGTAAGGAATTTGATTTAGGTCCCTACTTTCTTCAGTTTAAGTCTGAGTTTGGCAATAAGGAGTTCATGCCAATGAGGCAAATGAGAAAAGGAAAGATATACCCATTTGATTCAGAGTTCCAAAGAATAGCAAGGAGAGATAAGAAAACTTTCCTCAGTGAGCAATGCAAAGAAATAGAGGAAAACAATAGGATTGGAAATACTAGAGATCTCTACAAGAAAATTAGAGATATCAACGGAATATTTTATCCAAAAATGGGCACAATAAAGGACAGAAACCATATGGACCTAACAGAAGCAGAAGATATTAAGAAGAGGTGGCAAGAATACACAGAATAACTATGCAAAAAAGATCTTCATGACCCAGATAACCATGATAGTGTGATCACTCACCTAGAGCCAGACATCCTGGAGTCTGAAGTCAAGTGGGCCTTAGGAAGCATCACTACGAACAAAGCTAGCAGAGGTGATGGAATTCCAGCTGAGCTATTTCAAGTCCTAAAATATGGTGCTGTGAAAGTGCTGCACTCAACATGCCAGCAAATTTGGAAAACTCAGCAGTGGCCATAGGACTGGAAAAAGTCGGTTTTAATCCCAAAGAAAGGCAATGCCAAAGAATGTACAGACTACCCCACAATTGCATTCATCTCACACGCTAGCAAAGTAATGCTCAAATTTATCCAAGTGAGGCTTCAACAGTACATGAACCATGAATTGCCAGATGTTCAAGCTGGATTTAGAAAAGGCAGAGGAACCAGAGATGAAATTGCCAACATCCGCTGGATCATTGAAAAAGCAAGAGAGTTCCAGAAAAACATCTACTTCTTATTTATTGACTACACCAAATCCTTTGACTATGTGGATCACAGCAAACTGTGGAAAATTCTTCAAGAGATGGGAATATCAGACCACCTGACCTGTGTATGCAGGTCAAGAAGCAACAGTTAGAACTGGACATGGACCAACAGACTGGTTCCAAGTCCGGAAAGGGGTACGTCAAGGCTGTATATTGTCACCCTGCTTACTTAACTTATATGCAGAGTACATCATGCAAAATGCGAGGCTGGGTGAAGCACAAGCTGGAATCAAGATTGCTGGGATTTCAATAACCTCAGATATGCAGATGATACCCCCTAATGTCAGAAAGTGAAGAGGACCTAAAGAGCCTCTTGATGAAAGTGAAAGAGGAAAGTTGAAAAAGCTGGCTTAAAATTCAACATTCAAAAAACTAAGATCATGGCATCTGGTCCCATCACTTCATGGCAAAGAGGTGTGGAAGCAATGGATACAGTGAGAGACTTTATTTTCTTGGGCTTCAAAATCACTGCAGATGGTGATTGCAGCCATGAAATTAAAAGACGCTTGCTCCTTGGAAGAAAAGCCATGACCAACCTGGACAGCATATTAAAAGGCAAAGAAATTACTTTGCCGACAAAGGACCATTTAATCAAAGCTATGGTTTTTCCAATAATCATGTATGGATGTGAGTGTTGAACTATAAAGAAATCTGAGCGCCAAAAATTTGATGCTTTTGAACTATGGTGTTGGAGAAGACTCTTGAGAGTCCCTTGGACTGCAAGGAGATCCAACCAGTCCATCTTAAAGGAAATCAGTTCTGAATATTCCTTGGAAGGATTGATGCTGAAGCTGAAACTCCAATACTTTGACTACCTGTGATGCAAAGAACTGATTCATTGGAAAAGACCCTGATGCAGGGAAAGATTGAAGGCAGGAGGAGAAGGGGATGACAGAAGATGAGATGGTTGGATGGCATCACTGACTCACTGAACGTGAGTCTGAGTAAGCTCCAGGAGTTGGTGATGGACAGGGAAGCCTGGTGTGCAGCAGTCCATGGGGTCACAAAGAGTTGGACATGACAGCAACTGAACTGAACGGAACTGAACTGAAACAAAACAAATGAATTGGAGAAGATGTATAGTATCAGTCTACTTGTATTTTAAAAGATTATATCCAGAGAGTATGGAAGTATTATATAATATATATATATATATATACACATAAAACAGCTGTAGGGAAAGAAGTACCTTGACTCTACCTCAGACGCGTCTCTTTTTTCCAGTGAATGTGTATTGTATAATTTAAAAATACATGTATTTAAAAGAAAATTTGAAGGCAAATCAAATTAAAATAGGGACTTGAGACTGTTGAGTGTTTCTGCATGAGTGGTCAGCTGAAGTTACAGGGTGATTAATAATTAATAAAAGAATCAAACATGTAAATAGTTTGCATTTCAAGTAACTGCCATACGGACAGGGAGAAGTCTTTTACTTTACTGCATAATTTTTGCTAAACGTTGGTTCCAGCAAGAAAAGCAGAATACTGTATGTGTTTCCCATCTGCTGGGGTGAAGTGACTACAGTGATGACAATAATGCTCCTTTTAAATGACATTTGTTATTGTAGGAATCTAGCTGCTCTGTGTAATCTGATCGTGTCCATTTGTCCCATTGTAGCAGAGGGCTATGTGGTCCAGGAGGACATCTATGCCTGGGAGTCTCTCGGGATGGGGAAGTACCTGATAGCCCTCGCCATCTCAGGGCTTGTGTACCTCATCCTGCTTTTCCTCATTGAAACCAATGTCTTATGGGAACTGAAATCCAGGTTTTCTGGCCTCTACTGGAAGCAAAAAATGGTGAGTGGGTCCAAGTGTAAGTCTGTAAGGACAAGTAAGAGGCTGGCTTCACAGCTTAATTCCTGCAGTCTGCAGTGACCTTGATTCTCAGAGCCAGAGGGCCTGGAGATTGTGTAAACCTCCATCAGGGCAGAGGGGTTACTGAGGTCCCCAGGACCCCGGCTCCTGAGGGGAGAAGGAGGAAGGGCATTGGCCTGGGCCCTGTGACCCTGGCCAGCTGTGGATTCCCTAAAACTAGTCAGCTTGTAACACCTCTCCCCTCAGTCATTCAGGAGCCAGATAGGAGAAAGGTCTGTTGTGTCAGTTCTTGACCTGAATATCTTCCAGTGGCAAAGCACCTCCCCCACCCCCATGATCATGGAAATCCTGTACAAAATGGGATTTGTTGTATCTTGACACCTCTGGGCTTCAAGTCTTTTTTTTTTTTTTTTTTTCCCTTAAAAACCAATGCTTCCCTGTTCAGCATATCACGGTCGTGTCAACATGCACTCAGTCCTGCCTGCGACTTTCCCTGAGAATGGGTGTGGTGTGCAAATGGGAACTGGCATGGCAAGGGCACCTTCACAACATTACGGGGAAGGACCTTGATGTCTTCCTCCTATCCTTGCAAAAGCACTTACACCCGCCATCCTTATCTCGGGAAAAACAGGTTGTTTTGCAGAATGCAGAGTCTGTGCCTGGAGACCAAGATGTGGAAGAGGAAGCAAAAATGATCAAGAACTCTTGGGAAGATCTGTGTAAGAAAAACCCACTGGTCCTTAAAGAACTATCTAAGGTAAAGTCTGATGTAACTTGAAAAGCATTACTTTACTTTTCATCCCCATTACTCTTGGGGATCCTTGTGTAGGGAAGCAGCCATCATGGCTCCAGGACCCTGCCCACTGACTTGGAGTACAGTGTAGTGCCCATTTATCAGCAGCTTTGCTTTCTGAGGTTTCAGCTACCTGCGGTCAACCATGGTCCAAAAATATTCAATGGAAAATTCCAGAAATATCAATTCATAAGTTTTAAGTTGTGTGCCATTCTGGGTAGCGTGGTTAACTCAAGCCATCCCACTCCACTCCTTTGTCCAGCTTGTCTGCTGTTCCATCGCTTAGTTGCTGGCTCAGTTATCCAATCCAGTATCACAGTATTAAGTGCTTGCGCTCAAGGACTTCTCATTTTACTTAACCCAAAGCCCAAGGGTACCGATGTTGGCAATTCGGATATTCCCTTACTGTGCCTAATTTATAAGATACACTTTGTCAGAGAAATGTATGTATGGGAGAAACATAATGAGTAGAGAGTCCTATGGTATCCATGGTTTCACGCCCCCACTGGGGTTCTTGAACCATATCCCCGGGGATAAGGGAACTACTGCACTGGCAGAGGATTCAGATGAGTTTTGATGGGAGAGACTCAGAGAGAGGTTTCCTCTGAACAGATGGCATCTGAGCTCATTCGTGCACCCAGAGACAGCAGGTAGTGCCTCAGCCCCCCATTGTCTTCTGGGGTCCCCTGAGGACAAGGAGGCCTGGGATGGGAGGGGCGCCAGAGCCATGGATCCCAGAAGCCCTGAAGGGTAAGCATGGTTGAGTCTCTCCTGGATCTAGAAAGCAGTCTGTGGAGGAGCCAAGGAGGGGATGTGGGCTCTGAAAGCCCACAGCAAGCCTGCTAATCTCCCTGAGAGCCCATGGGGACTGTGCTGAGATTCTTCAGACAGCCAGGAATGCACACACACTCAGGCACATGCACACACACGTGCACGCGGAGAGAGAGGGACGGAGACAGAGACAGAGAGAGTTGTTTCCCTGTAGTTACTAGTGGTTAAAAAGCCCCCAGAATCAACCTGCCTGACTTCAGGCTCTACTACAAAGCCACAGTCATCAAGACAGTATGGTACTGGCACAAAGACAGAAATATATATCAGTGGAACAAAATAGAAAGCCCAGAGATGAATCCACACACCTGTGGATACCTTATCTTTGACAAAGGAGGCAAGAATGTACAAGGGAGAAAAGACAATCTCTTTAACAAGTGGTGCTGGGAAAACTGGTCAACCACTTGTAAAAGAATGAAAGAAACTATAACACTTTCTAACACCATACACAAAAATAAACTCAAAATGGATTAAAGATCTAAACATAAGACCAGAAACTATAAAACTCCTAGAGGAGAACATAAGCAAAACACTCTCCAACATAAATCACAGCAGGAGCCTCTATGACCCACCTCCCAGAATATTGGAAATAAAAGCAAAAATAAACAAATGGGACCTAATTAAAATTAAAAGTTTCCACACAACAAAGGAAACTATAAGCAAGGTGAAAAGACAGACTTCAGGATGGGAGAAAATAATAGCAAATGAAGCAACTGACAAAGAACTAATCTCAAAAATATACAAGCAACTCCTGCAGCTCAATTCCAGAAAAATAAACGACCCAATCAAAAAATGTGCCAAAGAACTAAACAGACATTTCTCCAAAGAAGACATACAGGTGGCTAACAAACACATGAAAAGAGGCTCAACATCACTCATTATCAGAGAAATGCAAATCAAAATCACAATGAGGTACCATCTCACGCCATCAGGATGGCTGCCATCCAAAAGTCTACAAGCAATAAATGCTGGAGAGAGTGTGGAGAAAAGGGAACCCTCTTACACTGTTGGTGGTAATGCAAACTAGTATAGCCACTATGGAGAACAGTGTGGAGATTCCGTAAAAAACTGGAAATAGAACTGCCATACGACCCAGCAATCCCACTGCTGGGCATACACACCGAGGAAACCAGAACTGAAAGAGACACGTGTACCCCAATGTTCATCTCAGCACTGTTTACAATAGCCAGGATATGGAAGCAACCTAGATGTCCATCAGCAGATAAGAAAGCTGTGGTACATATACACAATGGAGTATTACTCAGCCATTAAAAAGAATACATTTGAATCAGTTCTAATGAGGTGGATGAAACTGGAGCCTCTTATACAAAGTGAAGTAAGCCAGAAAGAAAAACACCAATACAGTATAATAACACATATATTTGGAATTTAGAAAGATGGTAATGATAACCCTGTATGCGAGACAGCAAAAGAGACACAGATGCATAGAACAATCTTTTGGACTCTGTGGGAGAGGGTGAGGGTGGGATGGTTTGGGAGAATGGCATTGAAACATGTATAATATCATATGTGAAACAAATCGCCAGTCCAGGTTCGATGCATAATACAGGATGCTCGGGGCTGGTGCACTGGGATGACCCAGAGGGATGGGATGGGGAGGGAGGTGGGGGAGTGGTTCAGGATGGGGAACACATGTATACCCGTGGCAGATTCATGTCAATGTATGGCAAAACGAATACAATATTTGAAAAGTAATTAGCCTCCATAAAATAAATTTATATTAAAAAAATAGCCCCCAGAAACCAGCTTAGGCAACATCAAAGTGGTTTTCTTTGCTTCGAGGAAAGCAGGTAAGAGGCTTATCTTAGAGAACTATGTTCTCAGTGTGCAGGGGCAGGAAGAGAGAAAACCTCCTGAGCCCACTGGGAGAAGCAGCTGGGATGAGAAGGCAGATCCCAACCTGGATACCTTGGAGTCCTGGAGCCCTGGGCAGAACTGGAGGGCAGCTGACAACTCCGAGCTGCTGGCTCCAGGCCTCCTCACTGGGTGTCTTGTCTTCTGTCTTGGCTATCTCAGGTCTATTCCAGGAAGGTGCCTCCATTGGCTGTGAACAACATTTCCTTCACTGTTCAAGCAGAGGAGTGCTTTGGTCTTCTTGGCCTCAATGGAGCTGGGAAAACTACCATTTTCAGGATATTGACTGGGGAAGAGTCTATCACCTCTGGGGATGCCTTTGTCAACAGCATCAGCGTCAGCTCTGACTTGAGGAAGGTAGGCAGTGACCTGGGACAAGGGGGCATGAACCTAGGGGTGGTGTGGGTTTATCAGGAAGAGGGTCCCCTGAAATATACCTGTGGGTGTTACAGAGGGTTGGGGACAGGGAACTGGAATGAAACCCATCTTTGAAAATTCTAGGTGTTGGGTTTATCTCTGACTCCCAAATCCATAGCTCCTTCCTAGACCTCTTCTCTGAGCTCCAGATTGTATGTCAAGCTGCTTACTCAACATTGCCTTGAAAATGTCCCTGAAACCCAAGGCATCTCAAGCCCATTGGACCCACAAAGCCATCAGCTGTCCCCACAAACCCCCGTCTCTTACCCCTCTCCCCCTGTGCTCCCTGGAGGAGTGAGTAGGACCGTCCACCGCTGTCCCAGGCACCACTCAGGACAACCAGCCGGCAGCCATGGTCCATGGATGCTCCCTCCCAATGAGCCCTGGAATCTGTTCTCCCTGACTCTGTGCCCACTACACTTCCCGAGCCAAGGCCACTCCTAACTTTGAGCCTCAGCTTCCTTGCCTTCTTTGGAGCATTTCTTAACGCAGGCCTTTCCTTCACCCTCTAGCTTTCCTTTGTTTGCTCCTATAGCTTCGCCTCTCTTCTGACTCTTCTCTCACTGACACTTCTTCCTTAGCCTCCTGTGGCGGATCTTCTTCCTCTAGCCCATTAGACTGCACTGCTCCCCAGGGCCGTAGCATCAGCCCACCGTCTTTGTCCTTCCACACACACTGTCCCAACCCCTAATCTCATTCCTTACGCTGACTCCCATTATCTTCTGTTTGCTGATGGCTCCCAAGTAGCCACACCCTCAGCCCAATCCCAGTCCTGTGTTTCAGACCTGCATGTACATCCCTTCTAAACAGCTTGACTCAGACACAGTCAAATTTAGTGTATATCCCTCACACCTGACCTTCTTGGAGTCTACTTCCATTATTGGCACCAATTCAGTGAAACAATTTTTGAATGTCTAGTGTATGCCAACAGTTGTGTAAACCCAGTGACTCTCACTTGCAAGGAGCTTATGATCATGAGAACCAGCCGTTGCCATTGCAGTGACTTAAGTGTAATGATGGTGGGGGAGTGGGGTCAGTATACAGTGGATTCAATGACAGGCGTATGAGGAGACCAAACGACAGGGGCCTAACTGAAGCTGTGCCATTCACAGCGTGCACTGTACTAGCTTTACTGCCCATGACCAACATAAAGTTTAGAGAGAAGGCGGAAGAATCAACATGGGCTAGTTCCAGAATCTCTGCTCATAATTATTACTCTCTGTCACCTTTTAGCATACACTGCTTGACCGAACAACCATAACCAGTATAAGCATCTCATGGCTAGGAGCCATTTACTATTAATTTTAATTTTTATTATTTTAGAAATTATGGACAAGCCTTTTGGTAATGGCGAATCAGGTAACTCTAATCCCTTTCCTGGTGGTCATTAATAAGTAGAAAAATAGGACCAAATTTTGGAAACATGTCTTTGAAGGATTCAGAGAACTAAAAAGATAGTGAAGACTTATGAGCCAAGAGGTAGGGAAGGACAGGGACCCAAGGAGGTGGCCCATTCAAGTTGCTGAGATCTGAATATTTTTTGCCCTTAGTTTTGAATTGGCCTGCACTGGAGTTCAAGATGAGCCTTCTGGGGCATAGGGAGGCCTGATGCAAGCATCCTTTCCTTGAGTCAGGACCCTGGAGGGCTGCATCCCAGGTGTAGGGATGAACTGTACTTAGACGAGTTCATGTAAGAATCGCAAACCACCTGGACTCCTGTCGGTCCCTGAAATGGAATTGATGTGACTCTAAACACCAGTGCTCCCAGGTGCCTGGCAGGAGCAAATGTCAGGAGAAGCTGGCAGAAGAGGCTCACATCCTAGGCCTCAAATGATTTCGGCCAACAACTTGAAATGCAGTGTTTGGTGCCCATTAAAAATAATAATAATCATGCGCATGCACCTAAACAGCAACTCCTCCCCCCACACACAGAAAATAACTTAGAATCAAGCATGGAGAGTCAAAGTGTAGGAAACAAATATGCAGAAGAAGAGACGAGACATCGTGGTGTACCTTCAAGACAGCCCCTAGTGACCCTCCTGAGATTTACACCCTAAGATCACCCCAGATTGTACCAGAGTTGGTCTGTGTGACTGACAGAATACTGTGGAAGAAGTGGTATGTCACTTTTGAGACTGGGTCATGAGGGACACTGTGGCTTCTCTTGGGTATACTCCCCTTCACACCACTGGGGAAGACTCATGGCCACGTCATGAGGACTCTCAGGCAGCCCTGTGGATCATAAAAATAATCAATGTAATAGACAAAGTGAGAGAGAAAAAGGAACATAGAACACATGGGACAAGTAGATAGCCCTAGCAAGATGGTAGATTCAAATCCAATTACATTAGTAATTACATTACATACAAATGGATGAAAGACTTCAATTGGAAGATTGAGATTATTAGAGAAGATACTCAAAGGTTAGAACAGAGGCACCATATGACCCAGCAGTTTCACTCGTAGGTATATATATCCAAGAGAACTAAAAAACTGTTAATACATTCACACAAAAATTTGTACATGAATGTTCACAGCAGCATTTTTCACAGTAGCCAAAATGTAGAATCAACCCTAATGTTCACCAACAAACAGATGAATGGATAAACAAAATGTCACCTATCCGTGCGCAAGGATATCACTCACCCATAAAACAGGAGTGAAGCACTGACATGCACCACCCCACGTGTGGACCTCAAACATGGGACGCAGAGTGAGAAGCAGTCACAGACGGGCACAGGCTGTGCGATTCTATGTATGCGAAACACCCGGAACAGGCAGGTCCATGATGACAAGCAAATTGATGGTTGCCAGGGCCTGGGCGTTCTGGGGAAAATGGGGAGTAACTTTTCATGGATTTGAGGTTTCTCTGGGGAGGAGCGATGCCATGTTATAAAATTGACTGTGATCATGGACCGCCAGTGTGATTATACTAAAAGCCACTGAATTGAACGCGTTTGATGGGTGAATTGTATGATATGTGAATTATATCTCAATAAGCTGTTACCGAAAAAAGGAAGAAGGAATGAACAAGCAAAGGAATAAAACACACGACAAGACAGGGTGAGGCCAGGTGGTCATGACAGACCCACCCGCTAGCCTTATCATCACCAGTCATCCATCCAATTTATTGAAGCTCACTGAGAGGCAAGTACAAACCTGCTCTGTAAACTCAGATGAACAGGAATGTTACATTTCTTTGTATTATTTAAAATCAAGCGGCATCTGCCTGCAAGATCCTCCTCCTGTCTGACTGGCAAGAAACTGTATTTCAGTCTTCCTGGAATCTGTCTGCACATCACCTCCTGGAAATCTGTGAAAATTCATGGTAGGAAATATAGTTCAACATGCTCCTCTCTTCACTGTCTCCCAGAAATCCCACATGGATTAATCTCATTAGCAAACTCAAATCTACATCCTTGCTCTCTTCCTTTGTGAGCTTTCTGCTTAGCATCCTTTACATGTGCAAATATTTTTAAACATTCTTTCACATTTCCTAAAATATATTCTTATCACATGTAAAGAGCCAACTCATTGGAAAAGATCCTAATGCTGGGAAAGACTGAGAGCAGGAGAAGGGGGCAACAGAGGATGAGGTGCTTGGATGGCATCACAGACTCAGTGGACATGAGTTTGAGCAAACTCTGGGAGATAGTGAAGGACAGGGAAGCCTGGCGTGCTGCAGCCCATGGGGTCACAAACAATCGGACACGATTTAGCAACTGAATAGCAACAATAATTCTTTTGGAATCTGCTGGTATGCCAAAAGTCAGCAGTGACTTTTGAATGTCCACATGCATTTCTGTCAAAATCATTTACTGTCTCAGAATCGTTCGGCTCCACTGTGGGACTTTGCCTGGTCCGTGGGGTTTCCGTGCTCTGAGCAGGGCTCCGTGGCCATCCTATGGCAGTAGGCTTACTCCAGACTCAGGTGTGTAAGAAACAGCACATTCCTTCATTTTCTTTCCATCAAATTATAACATTTTCAAGCTTTCTATCCAAAAATTTGTTCACAAAGCTGAAAGCCTATATAGACCAACACTGGAGGTAAAGTTGAAATAATGATTGAAGATCTACCCTTTATTAAAAGAGTCCAGGCTAAAAGGGATTGATGGACAAGTCTACCAGCCACCACCAAGCAGTTATTTCCTTCTTGTATACCTCTTCCGAATCACAGGAGAGAAGACAGGGTGCTACCCAATCTGAAGTGAAAATCAAACAAAGACAGTGTCCAACGTGAGCTATAGGCCAACTTCATATAGGAACATAAAGCCTTAAGTAAAATATTTAGATAGCTGAGAAAAGAAGAGAAAAGCAAAGGAGAAAAGATAGATACACCCATTTGAGTGCAGAGTTCCAAATGCAAGGAGAGAGAAGAAAGCCTTCCTCAGTGAGCAAAGTAAAGAAATAAAGGAAAACAATAGAATGGGAAAGACTAGAGATCTCTTCAAGAAAATTAGAGATACTGAGGGAACATTTCATCTAAAGATGGGCACACTAAAGGACAGAAACCATATGGACCTAACAGAAGCAGAAGATATTAAGAAAAGGTTGCAAGAATACACGGGAAAACTATACAAAAAAGATCTTGATGACCCTTGATAACCACAGTGATCAATTACCTAGAGCCAGACATCCTGGAGTCTGAAGTCAAGTGGGCCTTAGGAAGCATCATTACGAACAAAGCTAGCGGACGTGATGGAATTCCAGTTGAGCTATTTCAAGTCCTAAAAGATGGTGCTGTGAAAGTGCTGCACTCAACATGCCACAAATTTGGAAAACTCAGCAGTGGCCACAGGACTGGAAAAGGTCGGTTTTCATTCTAATCCCAAAGAAAGGCAATGCCAAAGAATGTACAGACTATCCCACAATTGCATTCATCTCACACACTAGCAAAGTAACGCTCAAATTTATCCAAGTGAGGCTTCAACAGTACATGAACCATGAACTGCCGGATGTTCAAGCTGGATTTAGAAAAGGCAGAGGAACCAGAGATGAAATTGCCAACATCCGCTGGATCATTGAAAAAGCAAGAGAGTTCCAGAAAAACATCTACTTATTTATTGACTATGCCAAAGCCTTTGTGTGGATCACAGCAAACTGTGGAAAATTCTTCAAGAGATGGGAATAGCAGGCCACCTGACCTGCCCCCTGAGAAATCTGTATGCAGGTCAAGAAACAACAGTTAGAACCGGACATGGAACAGCAAACTGGTTCCAAATTGGTAAAGGAGTATGTCAAAGCTGTATATTGTCACTGTTTCTTTAACTTATATGCAGAGTACATCATGCGAAATGCCAGGCTGGATGAAGCACAAGCTGGAATCAAGATTGCTGGGAGAAATACCAATAACCTCAGATATGCAGATGACACCACCCTAATGTCAGAAAGTGAAGAGGACCTAAAGAGCCTCTTGATAAAAGTGAAAGAGGAGAGTGAAAAAGCTGGCTTAAAACTCAACATTCAAAAAACGAAGATCATGGCATCTGGTCCCATCACTTCATGGCAAATAGATGGGGAAACAGTGGAAACAGTGGCTGACTTTATTTTCTTGGGCTGCAAAATCACTGCAGATGGTGACTGCAGCCATGAAATTAAAAGACACTTACTCCTTGGAAAGAAAGTTATGACCAACCTAGACAGTGTATTAAAAAGCAGAGACATTACTTGGCCGACAAAGGTCCATCTAATCAAAGCTATTGGTTTTCCATATGGTCATATGTGGTTATATATGGATGTGAGAGCTGGACACAGAAAGCTGAGCATTTGTGAACTGTGGTGTTGGAGAAGCTCTTGAGAGTCCCCTGGACTGCAAGGAGATCCAACTAGTCCATCCTAAAGGAAATCAGTTATGAATATTCATTGGAAGGACTGATGCTGAAGCTGAACCTCTGATACTTTGGCCAACCGATGTGAAGAACTGACCCATTGGAAAAGACCCTGATGCTGGGAAAGATTGAAGGCAGGAGGAGAAGAGGGCAACAGAGGATGAGATGGTTGGATGGCATCACCGACTCGATGGACATGAGTTTGAGCACGCTCCGGGAGTTGGTGATGAACAGGGAAGCATGGCGTGCTGCAGTACATGGTGTCACAGAGTTGGACACGACTGAGCCACTGAATGGAACTGAACTGAAGGTATTGACAATAGAAATTCAGCAGGATATTGAAAGAATAAAAATGACAATTTTCAGGCTTATTCCAGAAACGTAAGTAAGATTTAACAGTAGGAAATCTACCAGTATAAAGCACTACCTTCATAGATGAAAGGAGGAAAATATTTATCAATAGAAGTGGAAAAAGCATTGGATGAAAATTCAGTACCCACTCATGGTTTTTAAAAATATGTTAACAAACTGTCTTGAGATAAAAGAGCTAGAGGTATCATGCTCCCTGACTTCAGACTATACTACAAAGCTCCAGTAATCAAAACTATATGGTACTGGCATAAAAACAGACACATAGATCAATGGAACAGAATAGAGAGCTCAGAAATAAACCCATGCATTTATGGTCAATTCCCCTGGAAGAGGGCATGCCACCCACTCCACTATTCTTGCCTGGAGAATCCCGTGGACAGAGCAGCCTGGTTTGCTGCAAGTTCATAACAGCAAAAACTCGGAAATATCACACACGTGCCTGAATCTTTTATAAACAGCCAGCCCAAATCTTCATGGCATATAGATGGGGAAACAGTGGAAACAGTGGCTGATTTTATTTTTCTGGGCTCCAGAATCACTGCAGATGGCGATTGCAGCCATGAAATTAAAAGACACTTACTCCTTGGAAGGAAAGTTATGACCAACCTAGACAGCATATTAAAAAGTGGAGACATTACATTGCCAACAAAGGTCCGTCTAGTCAAGGCTGTGGTTTTTCCAGTGGTCATGTATGGATGAGAGAGTTGGACTATAAAGCAAGCTGAGTGCTGAAGAATTGATGCTTTTGAACTGTGGTGTTGGAGAAGACTCTTGAGAGTCCCTTGGACTGCAAGGAGATCCACCCAGTCTATTCTAAAGGAGATCAGTCCTGGGTGTTCATTGGAAGGACTGATGCTGAAGTTGAAACTCCAATACTTTGGCCACCTGATGTGAAAAGCTGACTCATTGGAAAAGACCCTGATGCTGGGAAAGATTGAGGGCAGGAGGAGAAGAGGACGACAGAGGATTAGATGGCTGGATGGCATCACCAACTTGATGGACATGAGTTTGCATAAACCCCGGGAGTTGGTGATGGACAGGGAGGCCTGGCATGCTGTGATTCATGGGGTCACAAAGAGTCGGACATGACTGAGCGACTGAACTGAACTGAACCCAAATCTGAATGATTAAGTCGCAGTCAAACTGAGTTGGAATAGGTTTGTGTGCTCAGTTGCTCAGTAGTGCCCAACTCTCTGCGACCCCATGATCAGGCTCCTCTGCCAATGGGATTTCCCAGGCAAGAATACTGGAGTGGCTTGCCATTTCCTTCTCCAGGGGATCTTCCCAACTCAGGGATTGAAGCTGTGTCTCTTGTGCCTCCTTCTTTGGCAGACAGATTCTCTACCATTGCGATACCTGGGAAGCCCAAGTTAAAGTAGGTTTGCATTAATATTTCCTGACCAAGGCAGATCTTTAACACATAATACTGAATTAAAATGAGTGGTTAAATGGTAAGTGCAGAATGGTAAATCAAGGTGATCAGTTGTGTTTCACGCAGCCGTGCAGAAGTCTGGAAGCATACCTAGGTGTGACTGCACAACCTGGGGCAGGCCCCAGACAAGAGACTCCGGCACCCTCACAAAGGAAATATATTTGTGGGTTACTTGTCTAATAGAAAATATGCTTAAACGGGAAAAAATAAAGTGTCTTCTGCTGACCATACACTTGGTAAGTGGCAAGAGATAGGGCAACTCTGGACACTGAGGTTTCCTGCTGGGCAGGCCGGAATGTAATTGTTCCAGACCCACATGCGCCCTCTGGGGTTGGGGTTCACGCCAGCAGCCAGTGCTGCATCCAGGCTCCCAAATGTCACTGGTGGCCCCTGGCACACGTCTGTTCAGCTGGCACTTGTGGGTGTGCATGAGGCAGAGGCCAGGCACCTGCCCAGTGAGCAGCTTTCCTTCTGATCCACCTTCCCCTCGGGCTGTGCTCCAACTCCAGGTGCGACAGTGGATCGGCTACTGTCCCCAGGTCGATGCCCTGCTGGACCACATGACGGGCAGGGAGACGCTGGTCATGTTCTCCCGGCTCCGGGGCATCCCTGAGCGTCACATCACTCCTGTGTGGACCAAATTCTTGATGACTTGCTAATGTACACATACGCCGACAAATTGGTGAAGACCTACAGGTGAGACTCGGGGTCTCCTCAGCCCTCCCCGTCCCAAAATAAGATGTGCTCTGGTTCTGTTCAGTGCTGGGGGGTAGGGCAAGGCCTGCTGGCTCTGTGCCTGGGGGAGCTGTGTGGTCCTCACCACTGCGCAGGTTTCCAGGGAGGTGGCCTTCCTCCTCTGTAAGAATGGGTCAACGGCCTTGGCTGTTCCACGGCCCTGCTTCCTCTGGTTACTTGGCTGAGGATGGGCTGACGCACCACAGCTGTTACTCTTCCTGCCGCTTCACAAGGGCTTCTGACCTGCGGCAGATTTGCACTGCACGCCCACACTCCCGCACCCTGCTCTGTGTGAGCCATCTGAGTAGCTGATGTTCTGCTGAAGAGCGTGAGGTCTTCGTGGGTCTTTGTCACCAGTGATCCTAACCCAATTCCAGTTAGCTTAAGCAAAGCAAGGCTACTCTGTCCCAAGTCCCAGGATGCCCCTTGAGCTGTACACAGCGCCCCTGCAGACTGTTAGCAGAACTGGGTCAGGGCGCCCAGGAGTTAGAGGATGGTGCCCTCTTTCTTCCGTTAACTTCTATTTCAATCATGTTTTCATGTTTCCCTGCATCTTTTGATGATTAAATGAATTAACATTTGGGAAGTACCTTTACATCATAAATGCTATGTGTTCATTAAAAGAAGTTAGCTAAAACGGTTCTATGCCCTTACCCTGCGACACCCATAGAGGCCCTCAGGAGCACTGACCATGTGCTCAGCCTGGACCAATCCCTATGCCCAAGAGAATGGTTTAGATGCTGAGTGGACAGCTGAGTCACTGTACCCCTGGGGGAGGGTGGTGGGTCATGTTACTGAACACCCCCACCAGAGTGCATGAGCACTTTCTTAACAAAGGAAAAAGCAGGGAAGATTGCACTTCTGGAAACTTAGTGTTGCCAGTCACCCAATTTTTCCCCCTCGGCCGCAGTGCGGCAACAGGCGGAAGCTGAGTGCCGGCATTGCCCTTCTGGGAGAGCCCGTGGTCATTTTCCTGGACGAGCCATCCACTGGCATGGACCCTGTGGCCCGGCGTCTGCTCTGGGGCACTGTGGCACGAGCCCGAAAGTCCGGCAAGGCCATCGTCATCACCTCCCACAGGTTCAGCCAGGACGGGGGCTGTGGGCCGGGTGGGCCAGGAGGGGCTGGGTGGACAGAAATAATGTTAGCTTCTGGTGAAGAGTCTGTGAGGCGAGTGGGCCACACCCTGAGCGTGGGAATCAGGAACAGCTTGATCTGCGCGTCAGCACTTTCCCAGGTGCAGAGTTTTGCCATGGAGGGCAGGCATCAACATTCCCCGCTGCTATATCAGGCTCCGCCCCCTCTCCCCAGCATGGAGGAGTGTGAAGCCTTGTGTACCCGGCTGGCCATCATGGTGCAGGGGCAGTTCAAGTGCCTGGGCAGCCCACAGCACCTCAAGAGCAAGTTTGGCAGCGGCTACTCCCTGCGGGCCAAGATCCGGAGTGACGGACAGCAGGAGGCCCTGGAGGAATTCAAGGCGTTCGTGGGTCTGACCTTCCCAGGTATGTGCCGCAGAGGGCGCTGTGCGTCTGTGCATCCCTGAGCACTGGGACTGGAGTCACGACTCCAGGGCCAACGCCACCCTCCCCTGGCCGTCCAGCCTGGCCCTCAAGGGAACATGGTCTCTGCTTTGTGCAGGCAGCGTCCTGGAGGATGAGCACCAAGGGATGGTCCATTACCACCTGCCCGGTGATGACCTCAGCTGGGCGAAGGTGAGCACATACTTGGACATCAGGGAGCACACCTCTGATGTCGAGCACTTTCAGAGTTATGTTTCCGGGGAAGTCCAATTCAGTCCTGCTGCAACATTCATGTGAATTTCATAGAAAATTTTGATAAGCATATTTGAACTGGAAGGGACCTCAGAGATCAGTTCCTCTGCCCCCTCATCTCACAGAGAGGGGAGCTGGCTCAAAGAGGGCATGCCACATGCCCGGGGCACACAGCAAGCCAGGACTCAGCGGGACCTCTGCCTCTAGCACCACTCCCAGCCAGGTCCCTTTCCCTCAGATCACAGATAGCTGAATTCCGCAGGACTGACTGCCTGAGAGGTGGTCTGGGAGCAGCTGAGAGAGGAATGGGCCTCTGGGGGCTCTGTAACAATCTCAGAGACCCTACCTCTTCCCACCCCTTGCTGCGTCCGCCCCCACTCCCCTGTGCCTGCCGTCCACAGTGGCCCCCTCCCTTCCCACAGGTGTTCGGCATTATGGAGCAAGCCAAGATGACGTACATGTTGGAGGACTACTCAGTCAACCAGATCTCCCTGGAGGACATCTTCCTGAGCTTCAGCTGCCCTGTGCCCCCTGCCCAAGGGAGTAACAGACAAGAGAGGGCCAAGCCCGCAGACCCCGTGCTTCCCTGTCCACCTCTCTCTCCCTCTTCCTCCCAACGACCCTCTCCACCTCCCACTCCACCCCCAACTCCATCTTCCTCCCAGCGTTTCTCCCAGCCTCTCTCCTGGTCTCCCACTCCAATTCCCTTCAGGCCTTCCTCCTGGTCTTCATCCCAGCCACCCTCTCTGCCTCGCTCTCCACCTGCCTCGCAGCCTCCCTCGCCACATCCCTCAAAAAGTGCCTTGCTGTAATAAAGAGTTTCCTGTGCCAGGCTAGCCCGGGTGCACACAGCCTGCCATGGGCTGCAAGGCATACAGAGGCAACCTGAAGACCCAGTAAGCTCAGCTTGGGGGTGGAGGAATGGGCTGGCTCTCTGCCAGATTGAGGGCACCAGCCTTAGAGGCCTGGTGGAGAATCCAGGTCCATTTCTGTGGAAAGGGATTCCCTTGGATCACACGTGAGTGGCCTAAGGCTCACTGAGACCTGGCCATGGGATCAGAGGGACACCTGTCATATCCCACCAGGAGCATGAAGCCCTGAGGGTGACCATGGCTGTAACAGGGCCGTGCTTCTGAGCAGAGTGTAAGAGGTCCCTGCTTCTGACTACAGTGTAACAGGGCCGTGCCCCTGTCCACGGTCTAAGAAGGCCGTGCTCCTGACTACAGTATAACAGGGCCGTGCTCCTGTCCACGGTCTAAGAGGGCCATGCTCCTGACCTCAGTTGAAGAGGGCGGTGTTTCTGACTACAGTGTAACAGGGCCGTGCTCGTGTCCACGGTCTAAGAGGGCCGTACCCCTGACCACGGTGTACCAGGGCTGTGCTCGACTACAGTATAACAGGACCGTGCTCCTGACCACGGTCTAAGAGGGCTGTGCTCCTGACTATGGTATAACAGGGCCGTGCCCTTGATTACAGTATAACAGGGCCATGTTCCTGACCACAGTCTAAGAGGGCCATGCTCCTGACCACAGTATAACAGGGCCGTGCCCCTGATTACAGTATAACAGGGCCGTGCCCCTGATTACAGTATAATAGGGCCGTGCCCCTGACTATGGTCTCTGTGCCCCTGACCACGGTCTAAGAAGGCTGTGCCCCTGACCACGGTGTACCAAGGCCATGCCCCTGACCACAGTGTAACAGGGCCATGGTTCTGAAGGTAGGACAAGTTTGCAAACCTAAGTCTCCATTTTCCAATATTTCGATTTGTGTGGCTCCATCTGTTCTTTGCCCTGGCCCTAACACTAACCCTAATCTGTATGTGGCCCTCCATCAACCTGTGATGTAGTAATAATTATTATCCCCATTGCCTGGAAGAGTAAGCTGAGACCTAGAGACATCCAGCAGCTTTCCATGGTCAGCTGATGGCAGAGCCAGGATTCACCTCAGGCAGAAGTTCTCAAGTGGCGTTCCTGGCTGGAAGCATCCACCTCTTCAGAAACTTGTTAGAAATGCGGGTTCTTGCGCCCCACCCCAGCACCGTTGAATCAGAAATTGGGGGGTGAGGTCCAGCAATCTGTGTTGTGATGCAGCTCAGGCGTGAGCGGCAGTGAGCTGGGACCATCAAGCCTGAGTGTGCATGGGTGTGGCCCTGCACCTTTATCAAGCGGGCCCTCCTCCAAGAATGGCCTGGGCACACAGCTTCTCTTTCCAGCGTGGTCTCGCCAGCCCCTCTCACAAGTCCCCCTAGGCTCCTTTGCAGGTAGCCCTCTTCTTCCCTTCTAAGCCAAGCTCCAGGAAGGAGTGTGGTGTCTGCTGTTCCTGGCCCCACTTCCCACCCCTATGTATGGCTGCACACCCACCCCTCTTTCCTGTGACTGCTCAGAGCAAGGGCCTCTGCCTGGAGGAGTCCAGCAACAAAGTAACAGTGCAGGGGGAGGACAAAAAGTACCAAACAGGAAACTAGCCAGTGGGAACACAGGGGTGTGAGGAAGGCTGAAAGCCTTCAGGCCTGGATTCGCCCCTTCAGTGTGGAGCAGGCCCCAGGCTTGCTCTGCTCTACCCACTCCTCTTCTGCACACACCACCCCCACCTCCTCACCCCTGGCTTCCAGGGCCTCATAGCCACGCTGTGATCATCTGTTCACTTGTCTCCTACTCCAGACTGGCTTGGAGGCTTGGCACCTTGGCGCCTGTGTGTGTTCAGCTGCTGAGCACAGAACCAGTACCCTGATGGGGGAGTTCAGAGAGCAGTGTGAGTGAGGGGTGGGGGGTGGACAGAGCAGTTTGGGGCCTTGGGAAGAGGGTAAGAGAGCCTTGATCCAGATTCCCTGGCTTCTCTGGGAAAAACCACTGTGTCCTTGGCCATCAAGCACTTCTCCCAGAAGTTGCATTTTCCTTGTCAGAATGTCTCACGGAGGAGGTGGGGTGTGAGCTGGTTCCTGAAAGACAAGGCCAGGTGGGCACTGCCTAATACCTGGGTGAACAGAGTGCTGCAGCCACTAAAGCAAGCAGGCATGCTCTTCTCTTTTAGTGGGCTCCCGATTGACTGCGAGGAGATGCTGACAAGGCCCGGGTACACGCTGAGGACTTGCCCTGGGAGGGATGGAGGGGTGACACGCTGAGGACTTGCCCTGGGAGGGATGGAGGGGTCCGGGGTGAGCCGCGTTTCGATGAATCAATCACCCAGGCCTGTTTCTGCCCTGCGATCTATGCCAACAGCGGCGAGGCACAGAACCAAGGGTCTCCTCGCCTGAAGCAAGGACGGGAGGCAGGGCCTGCGGCCTCAGGGTGCGGGCCACTAAGGTCAGGGGGCAGCCTCGGTGAGGTGCCTCGCTTTCCTGCGTCCACGCAGGTCGAAGACCGCGTCGGGGTTCGCGCTCAGAGACCTCGGGCTCGGAGGCGCAGCCGGTCCGCTCAGCCCTTCACTGACAACCCACTGTGCGCCATGGGCTCCGGTCGCCGGGATCTCTGCCGCCGATTCAGCCGCAAGGCCGAATCCCAGAGTAGGGCAGGTAACACGGGCCGGAGCGGACCCAGCATTTCCACTGCCGGCTGCCCTGGAGCGGCGCTCCTTCAGACCCCTGCCCGTGCTTGGGAGGCGGGGCGGCCGCGCAGGCTCCACCAATCAACAGCCGGCGTTCGAATTCGCATCCTGGCGCAGCCAGTCGCGGGCGCCCGATGCCGAGGGGGCGTGGCTCGGGGCGGAGCCCGGTGGGGTAGTGGCGCGCGCCCCCCGTGGTGGGCCAATGGGAACGCCCGGCGCGTTTGAAAACTCCCGGGAGGCGGGAGGGTCTGCGCCTGCGTGGGGAGGCGCGCTCTGGGCCCGCGGGCGGGTCTGGCGGCTACAGCGGCGGCGGCGGCCACGGCAGCGGCGACAGCTATGGGGAGCGGAGGCGGTGAGCTCGGGGCGCGGGGCGCGGTGGAGTGGCCTCCAGACTGAGTGGGGCCAGCTTGAGCCTTTCGGCCCGGGGTTCGGATCGTCCCGACGGCGCCTACCCGGCGCGCGGTTTAAATACCCAGCGGCGCCCGGCTCCGCGAGAAAGCGGCGCGAGGGGACCGCCACCTGTGCAGGGCTGTGAGCGCCGCCGAGGTTTCCGGGTTATACCGTGGCTGTCCTAGGGCAAGGGAGTGTGGAAAAGGGGGCAAAAGGCGAGGATTGGTTGAGTTGCGTTTGCGCTCCGCTTTCGCATTAGGTTGATTACTGATGGGAAGCCCAGATGAGGAACGAGGGGAGAGGGCAGGAAGACGCCCTGAGCAGGGAGCTTGCCGGTGGTGGAGCAGTCACCTCCCGTGGGGACTGGAGGAAGGAGCGGATGAAGAACCGGGTGAAGCGTCAGAGATGGCTCCTTTTGCCACAAGCTCCTCTGCTTGGAGGGAGGAAAGAGTTGCTGGAGTTTAAGTTGGAAGGACCCCCTGTCAGGGTCTCAGAGGACCCTGAGACTGGCCGGACAGCTCTGACATCCACAGAGCTGGGACTGGCCTGCCCTCCAAGTCCACCCTTGGCTTCTCTGCAGGGCGGACCCTCCGAATTTGAACTTGAAAACCTGATTGTTCAAATCCTTATTAACATTTCATGTTTTAGTCATGTGTGCAAATAGAAGCAAAGAAATCAGCTAGAGTCCAGGCATCTCCCTGGCTAAATCATCATCAACGCTGTCTGCTCTTCCTTTCTTCCTCGTTGTTATCTGGGCTCTAGGTCAGACCGTTTCCCAGTGGCCAGCTTACATGATTACTACTCACCGTAAACATTTATCGAATAATTTGAATGAATGAAAATGTCTCTTATACCACTACCACTTCTTAATTTAATCTTTGGGACTGAACTATGGCTGGGGCAGAGGACCAGTAACTGTTAAAACATGTTCAGATGTAACTTTTCATATCAGCACAATTCATTTCCAACACATCACTTAAACCATTCTGGTTTTTTTTCTTAAGTGATCCACTGTAGGTGTGCCAAGTGTTTCTGTTATCCTTCAAAGCGGAGAATAAGAAGGAGACCTCGAAACCTCACAATCTTGAATCTCCCTGAAGATGCGCTCTTTCATATCCTGAAATGGCTTTCTGTTGGAGATATCCTCGCTGTCCGAGCTGTAAGTTGTCAGATGAACACAGTGTCACCCTGGCATTGTTGATTTTACCACGAAGGCTTCATGTCTCAAATGTCAGAACAAAAACTCTGGCTACCGATGAGGGTAGATGATCCACAACGGTGATGTTGGTAATAGACATTTGAAGTTGTTCTGACGACAGGAAAGCAAAAACAGGACATCAAGGTTTGAGTCTGCTCTTTGCAGTGTTTAACAGAGAAAGTACCTTTTCCTGGCAGTGAAATTTGAATCCCTCAAGATACAGGACAGTATTAAGAAGAAAAAGAGTATGTTCTTGAGGATGGTGAGAAGTAGAAGTGTTAGTTGTTCAGTTGTGTTCAACTCTGTGATCCCATGGACTATAGCCCACCAGGCTCCTCTGTCCATGGGATTCTCCAGGCAAGAATACTGGAGTGGGTAACCATTTCCTTCTCCAGGAGATCGTCCTGACCCAGGGATTGAACCCTGGCCTCCTGCATTGCAGGCAGATTCTTTACCATCTGAGTCACCAGGGAAGCCCTTATGAGGACAAATCCCATATAATATCCAGTGCTGAAAGGGACTCTGGGCCTTATTGTGCAGATATCAGAACTGCAGCCTCACCCTGAGCCACTTAACCAAGGGCATCCAGCAAATTAGTGGGGGAACACTCACAAGAACCCATTTGTCTGACTCCCAAACCTGCCTCCATTGTGTTCATAACATCTGCAGGTGCCATTTCCAATGGCAGTGGGAGCTTCTGAAAAATGCTTGCTTGTGCTCAGGGCTCCCGGCCTGGCCACTGCCTGCCATCACCCAGGGCAGAGGTCCCGCCTGAGACTGCTGTCACGTGTTTCCGTTTTTTCTGAGTGCCCCCGTTGACCACCCAGGTTCCAGCTGTGCTCCCACTAGCAAAACAGATTTCTGACCTACCCGTTAGCCTTAGAGTCGGTTTCCCTGGTCATTGCAGGTATATAGCATTATATCCTGTTTCTCAGCCTGGTGCTTACCCCCACTTCCAGGACCTGTCCCCACCTTTAGAATCACAGAGAAAGTTTTGTCTGATTTCTTTTCTCTGTTCAAAGCAACTGCTAGTTAGTTTGATACACAGAGCCCAGGAGGCCTTACTAGTAGGGTCAGAGGGAGACAGGAGATCCTATGTCTGTCTAACCCTGTCTTCAACAGCTCCAGAAGCGAGCCTTCCCTGTAGCCCCTTGATAACCCCCCACCCCACTCCCGTTGTTCCTCAGGTACATTCCCACCTGAAGTACCTGGTGGACAACCATGCCAGCGTGTGGGCATGCGCCAGCTTCCAGGAGCTGTGGCCTTCTCCGGGGAACCTGAAGCTCTTTGAAAGGTATCTGTACCCGAGAGCAGCTGGGCTTCCTCTCACTCCTGGCCTTCCCTGCCATGCCAGTCTGTCTCAGGGCTGGACCTGGCCACAGTTTTCCTTCTGCTCATAGCCTTCTGCCAAGATCATATCCCCCAGGGAGTGACCGAGCGTGTAGACCTCAGCCATCGAGTCAGGCTCCGGCCTGGCCACTGCCTGCCATCACCCAGGGCAGAGGTCCCGCCTGAGACTGCTGTCACGTGTTTCCGTTTTTTCTGAGTGCCCCCGTTGACCACCCAGGTTCCAGCTGTGCTCCCACTAGCAAAACAGATTTCTGACCTACCCGTTAGCCTTAGAGTCGGTTTCCCTGGTCATTGCAGGTATATAGCATTATATCCTGTTTCTCAGCCTGGTGCTTACCCCCACTTCCAGGACCTGTCCCCACCTTTAGAATCACAGAGAAAGTTTTGTCTGATTTCTTTTCTCTGTTCAAAGCAACTGCTAGTTAGTTTGATACACAGAGCCCAGGAGGCCTTACTAGTAGGGTCAGAGGGAGACAGGAGATCCTATGTCTGTCTAACCCTGTCTTCAACAGCTCCAGAAGCGAGCCTTCCCTGTAGCCCCTTGATAACCCCCCACCCCACTCCCGTTGTTCCTCAGGTACATTCCCACCTGAAGTACCTGGTGGACAACCATGCCAGCGTGTGGGCATGCGCCAGCTTCCAGGAGCTGTGGCCTTCTCCGGGGAACCTGAAGCTCTTTGAAAGGTATCTGTACCCGAGAGCAGCTGGGCTTCCTCTCACTCCTGGCCTTCCCTGCCATGCCAGTCTGTCTCAGGGCTGGACCTGGCCACAGTTTTCCTTCTGCTCATAGCCTTCTGCCAAGATCATATCCCCCAGGGAGTGACCGAGCGTGTAGACCTCAGCCATCGAGTCACATGACTTCCAGCACGGCCGTGGGTCATCCGCACCCCCAGCTCAGACCTGCCACTCATTAGTCACAGTGGTGCTTCCGGAAGGTCTGCTTCGGCTGTGACCCATCCCGTGTGGCTCAGATGCAGGTCACCTGCACGTGGAAACTTCTTATTTCTCTTTGGTCAGGACCATGTGGTTTGAATCCTAGTGCATTACATTCCCTGGCTGATCCCACCCCCTCCGACAGACCTGGAGGAAGAGCCAGAGGGGCCAGGAGCCACACAGTGTGCCCGTGGTCACAGGCAGGCTCCTGAGACATAGTCCACAAACCATACAGCCCACACTTAGAGTGTACTGAGCAAGTGGTTTTTAATATATTCACAGCGTTGCGCAATCATCCACACTGTCTGACTTTAGGACCTTCTCATGACCCCTGGATGAAGCCGCATAACCATTCACAGTCCCTCCCTATCTTCCCAATAGTAATCCAGACCCTAGACAACCTTGCACCTACTGTCTGTCTCCATGTATTTGCCTGTCCCGGGCATCTCATATGAGTGGGGTCATACACCGTGTGGCCTGTTGTGACTCTTTTGCTTAAGCGTGTTTTAAGGCTTATCCGTGTTGTAGCGTGTCATGGATAATAGATATTTCGTCGCATTACCAGAAAAAAGTTTCTGTTCAGAAAGTAAGTGCTGTAGTTTCAGGTGCTGTGGTAGAACATAACCTTAATAGAATAAAATCATGCAGTGTTTCATGTTCCTGTTGTTCCAGGGCTGCTGAGAAAGGGAATTTTGAAGCTGCTGTGAAGCTGGGCATTGCCTACCTCTACAACGAAGGCTGTAAGTGCTGCTGGGTCTGGGGCTGGCCTCGCCCCGCTTGATGTTGACACTTTAGAACAAGCGCTAGGGACTTCCCTGGTGGTCCAGGGTTAAGACTCCGAGCTTCTACTACAGTGGGCACAGGTTCAATCCCTGGTTAAGGAACTAAGATCCCACATGCCATACACTGCAGTCAGAAAAAAAAAAGAAAAATAGAACTCACATAAGCCCTTGCCTGTGTTCACAGTTTAGACACTGCTCTCGCCATGTCTGGCTGTGTACCATTGTATCTTGGGAGCTGTGTCAGAGAGGTGTCCTGCTCAGGGACCCAATGATGAGCTTTGATTCTGTAGGTCGGGGGGTCACCTCTTACTTAACGAGCCTTTAATTTCGATTGATAATGAGTGGCTCTGAGCAGAGACTCAGAATGGGAGCTTCTCAGGTGAGCCAGCCCTCCTGGCTCCCTAGTGAACACCGTAGCCCACGAGTAGACGCCAGCTCCACTCCTCACCAGAGCTTGTTTGAGGGACTTGGGGTGGCGGCCACAGCATGCCTGATGCCTGGTGCCAGTAACACAGGGAGGGAGCCAAGGCCCTCGGCGGGAGGCAAGTTCAAGCAGGCCAAAGCCAGCCTGGAACCTAGATTCCTTCACCCTCAGGGGTGAAGGAATAGGACCATCTCTCCCAACTCCTGCTGGTATGCTGGGCTTACTAAGGAACGAGCCTGCACCTGGTCCTGTCCCAGCTCCCAAAACGCATAGAGTCTTGAGTACGTCCGCCATTTATCTGCTTCTAAAAGACCTGGCATCTTGCTGAGAGGTCGCCCCAGTCATAGTTGGTTGACTGGACTGTTGACGTGGAGACGATGAGCCATCCTGTGCCCACCCTCCCGTCATCTGATCATCCCATCATCCGGCATTGCGCAGAGAATTCCCACCGTTCAGCTCACCTATCCAGGTGTACAGCCCAGTCGGTGTCTCCACAGAGCTGTGCAAAGAGCCACTCATTTTGAAACGTTCTTGTCACCCCAGAAAGAAACCCCCGCTAACTGGGGGCTGGCAGCAGTTGCCCACAGGAGGTTGGGCCTATGATGTCTCCATGGGGTCAGGGGTGGGGGGCACCTTCCTGGATTTTCAGACTTCAGGCTGTGGGAGGAGCCACAGGGCACTTGGTTCACGGGACACAGGAAGAAAAGCATGGAACCCCCGTCCCGACTCTTCTGCCCTAAAACACCAGCAACCTCGTGTGGCAGCGGCATAAGGCCCTAGACTTTCCGTAAGGACTGGAGGGACCACTGTGCCTGCCCCCAGAGACATCCCGGCTCTCTCTGTCCGTCTCTGCAGTGTCGGTGTCCGACGAGGCCCGGGCAGAAGTGAATGGCCTGAGGGCCTCTCGCTACTTCAGCCTGGCCGAGCGGCTGAACGTGGGCGCTGCACCCTTCATCTGGCTGTTCATCCGCCCACCTTGGTCGCTGTCTGGGAGCTGCTGCAAGGCTGTGGTTCATGAGAGCCTCAGGGCGGAGTGCCAGCTACAAAAGTGAGTCCTGGCCGGGGTGCAGGTGGGGCACCCCACAGGGTACCAGGAGATGAGACAGCCCTGAGGGGGGATGCTGTGGACCATGTGAAGTCAGGGACTTGAGGGCAGCGGAGGCTCCGAAAACAGTGCAAACACGGGAGCGTCTACAACCAACCAGCAGGCAGGGAGATGTCAGCCAGGGTTGGGGGCCTGGGGGGCAGGGCGGGGCTGCAGACGGGGTGCCCACGGAGAAGGACGGCCAGAGGCTCTGAGACGCGGTTGGCGGAGGCCTGGAGTCGAGGCTGGCTGGGGAGCAAGAGGACCTGCACAGGGGGTGCGGCGGGGATCGAGGAGGGCCCCAGGAAGTTCCCCACCGACAGTCACCCTTCCTTCTCTAGACCCACAGGGCGTCCATACTGCATTGCCTAGGGAGGGTGCTGAGTCTCTTCGAGGTGAGTCCCCCTGCCCGCCCCCTGTGCTGCTCGGCGTCGTGGCCTAGGTGGGCACCAGGCACAGCAGGTGTGCGGCTCTGTGCTGCTCGCCTCTCCGGCAGCTGCAAGTACCAAGGACTGGGATGCTCACGAGGGGCCACGGGAGGAGGCCCCCAGGTCTCCCAGCCGAGAGGAGCCCTGTCTGTGGGGCCGGTAGAGCCAGAGCGTCTGATGGGCAGGACGGGCCCACGTGCTTCCCGGCCCACTCCAGTGGCTCCCTCCCTCCACCGCAGGAGCATGAAAGGGCCCCCCCGCGGCAATTTGGGGAGGGTGGTGGCCTCTGTCGACAGGTGCTCTGACCGCAGCAGGGAGGGACCTGGGTTGTGAGCAAGGAGCCGGAGGGCCTTGGGAATCTCCACCAGCCCCCACCTCCGTCACCGTGCGGGCCCTGGCAGGGCGGGAGGACAGAGCTCGTGGGCTCAGGCCACGCGATTCTCACATCATTATCTTCAGGGAAGTTGTTTCTCCACTAATTTAGTTAACTCATTTTATTAAAGTTGAGCGCTACGTGTGTGGTTACTTATTCTAGGATGAAGAGAAACAGAAGCAGCCCGGAACCTGTTTGAAGAGTCTGCTAACCAGGGGTGTCTGACCAGCTCATACCTCCTCTGGGAGAGTGACAGGCGGATGGACGTGAGTGGGCCCAGGTCTAGGAGAGCGTGGGTGACGCTGGCCAGATGCGCGGTCTCAGAGCAGCCCTGGTCATGGGTCTGCCAGTGCGGGGGGTCCTCCTGGGCCCCCCGGGGCTGCTCTCAGCTCTACCCTAGGAATGACCACCACCACTCAGGGGAGGAAGGGCCAGAAGGAAGGCCCAGCTGGGGCCCCCCTGGGGGTCTTGGGGGAACACTGAAGAAGGCCAGGGGTTGATTCTGAGTTCCTCCAGAGACAAGCCCATGTAAGGGCATCTCATATTGACAGATGCTGGATCCCGGACGGTGCCTCCACAGCTTCCGGAAGCTCAGGGACTTTGCTGCCAAAGGCTGCTGGGAAGCGCAGGTGAGCTGGGAGCCAGCTTGGTCTCAATTGCCTCCTCTCTGGGATCCCAGGGCAGGGCTGCCAGGCTCCTGCGGGGGGTGGGGGGGGGTCACCGTGGGGCAACTCTGAGGGCAGTCAGCTCTGAGGTGTGCAGGGAGGGCAGCCTGGGAACGCTTTGCCCATGGCACTGAAGACAGCCAGCCTCATCATTCCTACATGCTGTGGACTAACCACAGCTGCTGTCAGAGTGTGGACAGCTCCCTAAAGCTGGCCTGCGGGGACAGCATCTTGGCAGCGGGACCTGAGGCTCCTTAGATCAGATTGGCGTGAGGCACGCTGTCCTCTTTCCAGTATCTGACCCCTCACCAGATTGTCCAGCGTTGGACCTGGACATTGGAGGGTTGTAGTTGGTGTTCACCAGACACTCTCCCTGTGCAGCTATAAGGAAGTCACTATTTCCAGACAAATCAGAGGAAGTCCCCCTTGGCCAAGCTGGTGCCTGTGACGCCACCAAGTTGGGGCTTCAGTCACTGGCCCTTAAAAACTCGGGACAAAGTCCGCAGCAGGGATGCCCACCTGACACATCACAGGCCACTTAACGTTTGTGTCCAGAAAGGCACGTAGCACGTTTACAAGAAATGTAACAATCAACAGTGTGTTTCTAAGACAAGGTCAGACTAATCAGTAAGAACAGTAAGGCCCCATAGAAGTACATGGGGCCTCAGTACGCTCGGAAACAGGAAGTAAATACAAGCCGTCAAAATATGGGGCAGGTTTGACCTCACTGCTCATCGGAAAGGCACCCATTTAGAGATCATGGCCAATCCCACGAGCAGATCACGCACACGTATTCTTTGCTTCTGAGTGGCTAGCTTGTAACTTCTGAAAATAAACATTGTCAAGGAGAGCAGTTTGTGCCGGCCAAGATGTTATAAGATAGTCTTCGGTGTTCTGTGAGGGGTGGCAATCCAAGCAGGCCTTCCAGAAAGCGTCAGGCACAGGCAGTGCCTGGGGGTCGGCCGCACGAGCAGAAGGCCCGCAAGCCTGCACAGCAGCGGCCCCGCAGGCGACGAAGCCAACAGAAACCCCCTCAGAGGAAGGACAGGGCAAGAAGCCTGCACAGCGGCGGCCCCCCAGGCGACAAAGCCAACAGAAACCCCCTCAGAGGAAGGACAGGGCAAGAAGCCTGCACAGCGGCGGCCCCCCAGGCGACAAAGCTTTCAGAAACCCCCTCAGAGGAAGGACAGAGCAAGAAGGGGCTGACCTCCCGTTCTCTACCTTTTGTCCTTTTTAAACATTCTACCGTCACTTATTAGTTACTTCCAAAAGCATAAGTAAAATTTTGGCCCTCCTGTTCCGGCAGGCTTAGAGGGTGTAAGTGGGCCAGGGTGTTGACAGACAGGAAGGCCCTGGCCCCTGCTCACCCCACGACTCTTCCGCCCACAGCTGTCTCTAGCCAAAGCCTGTGCACATGGACACCAGCTCGGATTGGAAGCAAAAGCCTCCAGCGAGATAGTCTGCCAGTTGTTCCAGGCCTCTCACGCTGTCAATAAGCAAAGGGTCTTCTCTGTCCAGAAGGGGCTCAATGACACGATGAGGTAAGGGGCCCAAACTGCCCCGGTGACGAGGTCCTGTGACAGGCCCGCTGTGTTGCCAGCCCCACCGGCATCCCCCTGTGTGTGTGTGTGTACATGCGTGCACATGTGTGTGTGTTTTCTAAAACCAGTAATGCCTGAGTTATGTAGGGCTTTGGGGAACAAAAAAATTCCCATATGAGTGTCTGTTCTCTCCAGTTTCCCTTTTTAGGTCTCAGAAAGTGTTAAACCCCTTTAAACATCTTTCTAAAATGATGCCAGAAAAACTACCTTTTCTTTCCAACCCATCATGTGCAACAGCGTCAGCAGGGGAAATGGGGGCCTGCAGCCTCGGAACCCCGTGACCTGCCTCTTCCCACAAGTCATTCTCCTCTGAAATTTGGAGATGACACACTGTTACAATCACAGAACATGTTAGAAAGCAAAGTGGAAAATGTGAATAATTTTCTAAGCTCGTGCTAAGGATTTCAAGTGCATTTTAGATGTATGACGGGCAGGCCCTGGCTGTGCGGCCAGGTCTCTGCTCACAGCAGGGCTGCAGTGTCCCCTGCTCCCACATCCAGTGTCACCAAGCTGCTCTGCCTTTTTTTTCTTTTTAATTAATTATCTGGCTGCACCAGGTCTTAGTTGCAGCACGCAGGATCTGTTAGTTGCAGCGTGTGGGATCTAGTTCCCTGACCAGGGATCGAACCCAGGCCCCCTGCACTGGGAGGTCAGGAGCTCGGAGTCTCAGCCACTGGACCAACAGGGGAGTCCCAAGCTGCTGTGCTCCTGAGTCCTGGACCTGCACTGCTGGTGCCCCTCCCACTTTGTGCCCTCCCAGTCTGCCCTTTTTGTGGTGGGTGGGGGTGGGAGGACACTTTTGCTATTCCTTTTGTGTGTTGAGAGTGAAGGTTAACATAAACTTAACATTTTCTGCTTTTCAAGTGCTAAAGTAGTTTTATTGAAATAATAACATAATATTATTTCAGCCCCAAGTTGAGCATCTGTCTGTTTTCCTCCATGGCAGACAACAGCTGACTTCTTCCTTTTCTTTAGCTGAGTTTAATTGATTTCCAACATTAGTTTCAGGTTTAACCACTTTAAAGTGTATGGTTCAGTTGGTCAGTTTTTGTCAGATCATGGCGTTTGTCTAGGGTGTCCGTGCAGGGAGCATCGTCCTCTGCTCCCATTCGTGGCTGGTGTGACCCTCATACCCCTGGGCACTCTCCCAACCGCCCCCTCTGCTCCCCTGTTCACTCTGCCCTCACCCCCCTCGCCTTCCCTCTGCCTGAGAAACACACTCCTATCTGGCTGCACAGAGCCCCTCACCATCACGGCTCGTCTTTCTGCCTTCCTTTCTCCTGTCTCCTCTCCTTTGTCCACCCCGTCCGGGCATCCTTGCCGCTGCGTGCAGTGTCCCCTGTGACGTCAGTGTCCTGGCTTGCCCTTGGCACCATTGAGGAGGAGGGGCCCTGTGTCTGCTAGCTCTGCAGCCTGAGCCCTCCGTCGTGGTTGCCTGGTGGCTAAGAGCTCGAGCACCCAGGCTCAGTGCATCCTGCTTGGGCTGCATTCCTGGCTCTTGGCTCAACCGCAGGCGGTTGTGACAAATGACCCCGCAGTGAGAGTTCTTCAGGGAGGAGACAGGTTTCCAGGACAGTAACCTTTGACCTGTGAACAGTCCCCAGTCTCCAGAGCGGACCCGCTCTGCCCACTTATAAGTGATGGTCCAGGCTCATCCAGTGCCAGAGGGCCCCAGGGCGGGGGTGGGCAGGGTCCACGTGTATGTGCCCACCTGCCTCCCAGGAGCCAAGTCAGGAGCGGTGGGGCCCCCAGCCCCTCGGACGACTGCTGGCATAAGCCTGTGACGCCTGAAGTGACCGCTCGCCTTTGGGATGGATGGCTGGGTGGGACTGGGAGACGGGACCCCATGAGGTTCGGAGAGCGGGAGATGGGACCCCGTGAGGATCGGGGCCCTGCAGAGGCTCTGCCTGGCGTTCAAGGGCAGCACTCTTCCTACAGGTACATTCTCATCGACTGGCTGGTGGAGGTCGCGACCATGAAGGACTTCTCGAGCCTGTGTCTCCACTGACCGTGGAGTGCGTGGACCGGTACCTGCGGAGGCGGCTGGTGCCCCGGTACCGGCTGCAGCTGCTGGGCATCGCCTGCATGGTTATCTGCACCCGGTGAGAAGCCCCCAGCTGGCCCTGCCCAAGTCACAGGCAGGCTTCTCAGTGGGACGAACAGGCCCTCAGCGCCCCACCTCATGATAACAGGGTTCTAATTTCAGGGGTGCCCAGAGCAGGTGGTTCTCCCCACACAGGGGCGGCAGGGCTGACCCTCCATGCGCGGGCAGCTGCTGCTCATCCCATGTGGCGGCCTCGCTTAGGCAGGAACCTTGTTCCCCTGGCCCGAGGGCAACACAGAGATGAGGGAGGCCATAGTCGGCTGTCCTTCCGAGTCAGGCTGTCAGCTCTGTGTCCAGAGACCCACGTCCAGCCAGGTTCACAACCCCTCCTACCCGTGGACAGGATGCAAGCTCCTCAGAAGTGGCGGTTCTGACTCTTCCCGTTGGCCTAAAAATCTTTTAAAGTCTTAAGTTTCACGCAAGTCCACCTTCCTAAAACCAGCGCCTCTCCACCCAGTTTTGCCTTTGGACACAGCATGGGTGGCACATCCCACCGTACATGTTGCGTGTTTGTGTGTTTTAAACCAGCTTTCTCCTACGTGGTCTGCCGTCACCCAGGCAGTGTTTGTAAGGCTTGGGGGTGAGGGGCAGCTCGCTGCACACAGTGGCATCAACTACGGAGGACTGGTCAATCTTTGGCACAGTGACCCAGAGGCGTGTGTCACTGGGGTGGAGTGTATCTGCTCCATGAGCTCATGCAGGCGCCCGAGGCACTGACTTGCTCTCTGCCACTTGCCATGGCCCCTGAGGCCAGCAGGTCCACGCCTGCGGCGAGCTCCGTCCTGTGGCCCTGACGGGAACTGGGCGCTGTGCTCTCCTGGCAGCCAGGGAAGCAGGCTATCCACAGGCGGAGGGAGTGGGGCTCAGGCCCGGTGAGCATAGGCCACATGCGGTCTGGCACCTCTCACATGTGCCTCAGAACTGGAGCTCTGGGTCTTGTCACCAGAGAGGGCTGACAGATGACGGGTCCCCAGCTTCCCCAGGTCTAAAGGGGATGGTTACATCCTTGCCATCAGAGACCGGGAGACCAGCTGTGAGATAATCGCTTTAAAAGATTTTTAGGGGCTGAGACATCCCTCTGTCCACTCTGAAAGCAGCACCTGCCGCTGCCCGAGCACAGGCTCACGTCCCCCTGCTTGACGTCACACACCGCACCCCCCGGGCCTACGGTCCCCACTGCCCTGCCCTCTCTCAGCCAAGCCACCACGGGAGCTGCAGAGTGACCCCAGCACAGGGAGGGGCCCTCGGAGGCCGCTGGACCAGCGTGCCCCCTGCTAGCTGGCGCTGGGAGAGGGGAGAGGACAGGGCGACCACCTGCCTAGGGACTGCCCGAGTCCCTCGGCCCGACCATGGGCCGGGTCCAGACCTCCAGACAGGCTCTGCTTCTGCTGGCTCGCCTGCCTTCTGGTTTAAAGCTATTCGTGCTCACTTCGGAGCGGCTAGCACAGGGCAGGGCAAACCCTCATCTGTCGAGAGGTCAAGAGAATTGGCTGCTTACACCCTTCATGGCTGGATTTTGCAGAAACACCTGCATGCCCAGCAGCCTAGCCGCTCTCCTGCCGCGGGCCTGTGGCGCTCGTACCCCTGCCCCTCAGCCTCTCTGACAGGCTGTGACCTTTCCAGTTAACCTCACCCGCCTAGGGCAGCCAGGTCAACTCGCTGGACTCCCCACCCCATCACTGAAGCCCAAAGCCCACTGAGGGGCACAAGCTCAGATCCCTTGTTGACACTCCAGGTTCATCAGCAAAGAGATCCTGACAATCCGGGAGGCCGTGTGGCTCACCGACAACACGTACAAGTACGAGGACCTGGTGAGGATGATGGGCGAGATCATCTCGGCCCTGGACGGGAAGATCCGGGTAAGCGGCCGCTCACCTTTCCCTCCTGAATCAAAGCCGAGTTGCGCCAGGGGGTGGGAGGAGCAGAGGGCACGTGCGTGGGTCTGCTTCTCTGCTCAGAGAAGCCCTCCAGGACCAAGAGGGCGCAAGGCCACAGCCGCTCGGCATGCCTGGCGCTGTGCTGGCCACTAGGAGGGCAGCATGTCTGCGTTCTAGCCTCCCCCTGAGCGGGCAGAGGGTCCTCTGCATGCTGCAACCCCACGTCCACCGCCCCGTCCCCCCAGGTCCCTACCGTGGTTGATTACAAGGATGTTCTGCTGACGCTGGTCCCTATGGCACCAAGAACCCAGCACCTGTGTGGCTTCCTCTGCGAGCTCTCCCTGCTGCACACCAGCCTGGCCGCCTACACCCCGGCCCACCTGGCTGCGGCTGCCCTGCTGCTGGCGAGGCTGACACATGGGCAGAGTAAGCGCCCAGTCCTTCCCTCCCACCTCTCAGAGCCGGGCTGAGCTGGTGGGCGAGGGTCTCCGGGAGTCAGGAGCTGGTGCTCAGGTCCGGGGGAGGGAGGAAGACAAAGCGGTGTGCTCCTCTCTCCTGAGGAGGAGGCAGCAGGATGGACTAAGAGCCCTGGTCTGGGGTGGCTTGGTATTACCCCACGGGGCACAGTGGGCATGCGTGCCCTGGGCACAGGGCCTTTTCAGCACTGAGTCTTAGGAAGCTCCATCCCAGAACCACCGGGGCTGTGGGCATCGAGGCAGCCCCATAACCCCCACTTCCCTCACCAGCGCAGCCCTGGACCACCCAGCTGTGGGACCTCACCGGCTTCTCCTGTGAAGACCTCATCCCCTGTGTCCTAAGTCTTCATCAGAAGTGGTAAGTGTGTAAGGAAGCAAACCCCACCCACAGGGTATGTCCTCCACACCATGGGTCCAGAGGGGGTTCACATCACAGGAGAGCTGTTGGGCCATGAGCTGCGGGTCTCAAGATGGGCATTTAGAAATCCCAGGGCCGTGTTACTTAGCACACACGTTTTTAACATTTGCTGTGTGGGCAGCAGCTCCTCCCTACCCAAACCTAACTTACAGACAGTGCATAAGAAAAAACGGCCTCTCCACAGCTGCCGTAACTACTGCAGGAGGCTGGCATCGGCAGACTAGCCCGGGGCACAGGCCGGCGGCGCCTGCCTCAGGCCCTCGGCCCTTCACCTCTCCTCTCACCCCGGCTGGCAGCCTCGCTCCTGCAACTTGGTCCCACCCACACTGCATGCGCTGAAGCCCCCAGGGCCTCCTCCTTTCTCAGGCCATGCTGCCTCAGCGTCCCCTTCCCCCACCCAAGGGGCTGGATGATTCTGCCTCTCTGTTACCTGTGCCTGGTTTTTTTGTTTTTTCAATCCAGATAAACTGGAAATATTTATTTACAAATGAAACTTGTTTTTAAGTGTGCAATTCGACAGGCTTTTGGTATAGAGTTGTGCAGGCATCACCACCATCAATGAGAGAACATCTTCTCCCTCAAGAGAAACCTCCCCTGCCTCCCTAATACCTCCAGGTGTCCCCTCCCCACCAGCCCCCACCGCGCAACACTCCTCTCCTTCCTGTTCTGGATGCTTCATCACGGGCTCACACACCGTGAGGCCTGTAGGTGGGAGGCCGCTCACACCTACATGGTGTCTCCACTGTGCAGGTAGCCCCTGGGCAGAGAGACCCCATCTTATTTCTCCATCTGTGCACTGGTGTACATTTGGGGGTTTTCTGCCTCCCCACTGCTGTGGACGACTGTGTCCAGGTCTCCGCAGGGACCTCTGCCCACCTTTCTCTTGGGGACACACCTGGGAGTGGGCGCTGGGTCATAGGTGCCTCTCAGGTTAACCAAGGGACTGCCGGGCGTCTGCACGGCGGTGCTGGCCCCCACTCGGAGGACGTCTGGTCCTCTCCCTTCTGAGCGGGGCCTGCAGGTGGAGCCTCCTGGGGGCGGTGCCAGCACTCCCCGCCCCCCACAGTCCCTCACGTGTCCCTCTGTCGGTAGCTTCCACGATGACGCCCCCAAGGACTACAGGCAGGTGTCTCTCACTGCCGTCAAGCAGCGATTTGAAGACAAGCGCTACGAGGAGATCAGCCTGGAAGAGGTACTGAGGGGTGCCGATGGTGGGCTGCCCGCCTGGTGCCTCGCCCTCCCTCTGACCCTGGCTGCCCTGCAGGTGCTGAGCTACAGCCAGCTGTGTGCTGCCCTGGGCGTGAAGCAGGAGAGCCTGGAACCTGCGCCCTTCCTCAGCGCGGGCGATATTCATGCCTTCCTCAGCTCGCCCTCCGGGAGGAGGACCAAGCGGTGAGTGAGCCCACAGGCCCAGCTGGGTTCCCGAGTGACCCCTGCAGCCCTTGGGGATCCTCCAGAAACGGAAGCTGGGCCGGCAGTCTGCAGCCCTGCCTCCTCCCCTGCGTGGCTCCAGCCCAGCTCCCTGTGGGCTTCGTGGTCCTGAGCACAGGTGGAGCCCCCCAGGGCCACACTGGCCCTCCACGTCACCCCAGCACTCCAGCCGTACCCTGATGAGAGCCTGGGGCACTCGGTCCCCATCACCCCGTCTCTTCCATCTCAGTGTCCTGGCTGTGGTGCCTGGAATAAGCTCCCCAACCCCAAAGAACTCCTATTCATCCTACAAAGTCCAGATGAGCAGACACCTCACTGTGCTGCTGGCCCAACCTCTGCGAATCAGCCGGGGGCACTTCCTGGGTGTTCACAGCACACGGAGCTGGGCAGGGCATGCCAGGGACCAGGCTGGGCCCCCTGACACCAGCCTGTGACTGCATTCCCACCTGCCCCCACTGCAGGAAGCGGGAGAACAGCCTCCAGGAGGACAGGGGCAGCTTCGTTACCACGCCCACCGCCGAGCTGTCCAGCCAGGAGGAGACGCTGCTGGGCAGCTTCCTGGACTGGAGCCTGGACTACTGCTCGGGCTACGAGGGCGACCAGGAGAGCGAGGGCGAGAAGGAGGGCGACGGTGAGTGCCGGGCCGCTGCGGGCCGGGCTGGCCGGGGCTGCGGGGGCTCGTGTCCAAGGAGCCCTGGAGAGCAGAGCGCCCAGCACTGCAGCCCACAGGGAGGACAGGCTGTGGCCCAGCTGGACCTGTGTTGCTGGGAGGACCACACAGGGCAGGATCAGAACAGACCCACCTGCGTCACGACAAGATCTTTCTAGAACATCCTGTGCCGTGCGCCCCTTGCTCCCCTGCTGGGTTCTGTGCCTTGGGCATCCCTCCAGGACAGGCCACACAAGGCTCCGTCCCCTTGTTTGGTCAGCCATCTGCAGACGGGGGAAGGGAACTGGAGGGCCCAGTTCAAGGCCATGTCTATGGATTTTCCAATTGCGTGTTTCTGCGTCCACTCAGGATTAAGTATTAGATGGCCACGATTTGTTGTCCTTTCTTCTTGTTCCCCATGTCACACGGGTGTCACCCCAAGCTTGGAAGACACACCTCACCCTCGACTTCTTAAGCAAAGGGAAGGGGACTGACCAGCGAGGTTGAGGAGCTGTGGCTGAGACAGGACTCTGGGCTGCCCTGGGTCCTGGCTGGGCCGAGGCTCACCCTGACGTCTCCCCATCCCCTACAGTGACAGCTCCCAGCGGCGTCCTCGACGTCACCGTGGTCTACCTGAGTCCGGAGGAGCACTGCTGCCAGGAGTCCAGTGACGAGGAGGCCTGCCCGGAGGAGGCATGGGGGACCCAGCACACACAGGCGCTGGCGCCGGGCCACCAGGCGCTGCGGACCCCGGAGCCGGAGCCCCCCCTTTGCAGCAGGTGGGCGCTGGGCAACGACGTCACGACGTCGGGGTACTCCTCTGTCAGCAGTGTGAGTCCCACAGACTCCGGGCGCACCTTGGGGGGGCCCCCCCGGTCTACCTCAGAGCTGCCCACGGGCAGCAGCTTGAACACACAGCCCTGCCACCACCACACCCGGAAGTCGTGTTTACAGTGTCGCCCCCCCAGCCCCGCGGTGAGCTGTGCTCCCCAACAGCAGGTGAAGAGGAAGAACCTGTCAGCCCACAGTGAGGAGGAGGAAGATATGAACTTGGGCTTCTTGAAGCTGTGAGTGTGTCGGAGCATGTGCCGCAGTGAACGTCTGCTGAGGGGGGGCTGCTGCTGTGCTAGTGTGGGGCGGGGGACAAGATGGATCCCTGTGGATCCTCGCTGGCCTCACACGGGACCCAAGAGGAGATCCGAGGGCAGGGACTCTTCCTCCTGGGGAGCCCATCACGAGCTGTCAGAATCTCTAAAGCACAACGAAAACTCAGCTCCTCTTCGTGAGGTTTAGCCTCGAAGCAGTCACACCATGCCATGTCAGTCCTGTGTCTCTCTCCCCTCCCGTGTCTTGTCTTGCTTCCTCTGGGAATCTCAGCCCATGTCCTAGGTGAACGTCCCCCCTGCTGCCAACACCCCAGGAACTGAGATTTCACAGCTGAGAACACATGTGGCCCGAGTGTCCAGACATAGCTCCCCGTGCCCCCATCTGTTTGGTCTGGGGTCCCGGGAGAGCTGACAGCCCTGAGCACGCCACCACCCCTGCGCCCACACTGCCCTGCCTCGGGCATGTGCTCCTGTCCTCACGGGCTGGTGCCTCCTGCAGTGGGGGAGCTCTGCCCTGGGCACCGCGGTGGACTGCACCTGAACACTGGGCTTGAGGGCCTTGATTCTCGGTCCCAGGCTTGCTCCCTCCCATATTCTCAGCCCCTTTTAAAAATCTGTCCCTTCTGCAGTGTGGTGCATCTGGGTCCCCACCAGATGGTGTCTGCGTGACCCTCTCACTGCACTGGATTTCTGGGCCATTTCTTTCCCTGTCTTTCCTGCCATCCTTCATCCCTCTAGGGTAAAAACAAAAGAAAAATTAAAAATAGAAGGTATTACATTTTTTAAAATTCTCAACATTTATTTAGGCTCAACTGAAAAATGAAAATTTGATTCAAACTCCTCGGTGCTCTCCTGACACTGTATGCAAAACCAGTTTTCCCAGAGAGGTTAGTCAGGAAAAAAAACATCTGAGGTGACCAAGACACAGAGCAACGTGAACCAGAGGCCCAGCTTGCTGGGTGAGGGTGAACCTGTGAGTCCCTGTGAATCGTGACCCTGGCCGCCCTCCCCGCTGGGCTGAGCCCAACACTCAGCTGCCGTCGCTTTTGTTTCCTCTTGAAACGCCAGAAAGAACCACTTAGCCAGGAGTGTCCCCCAATGCTCTTGAACCAAAACTACAGGGACCAGGAGGCGTTGGCCCGGAGAGGCTTTTCTGGGCTCTTGACTCCCTGTGGGAACTATCTTTTTTGCTGCTGTAGGCGAATTCTGACCACCCTGGGTAGGCAGTGGTTGAGTAAGGGAATCCCAGCATCGGGACTGCATACCTCCCTGTCGACTGTGTGCCCCTAGGCATGTGTGAGCCTCAGTTTCCTCATCTGTATGATGGGGTGACAGTACCTACCTCACAGGGGTGTTGTGAGGATTAAATGTGATGAGGATAATAGTAGCTGAGTGATGTGCATGTCTGAACTGCCTTGTCCCCTTGGCCCCTTATCAAAACCCGAAAGTTCTCTGCTTTCTCCCGGCTGGCCTGCATACGCAGAAGGAGAGTGCTCTGGTGGGGACCTAATACCGCCTGACTTGGGGGTGGGGTCTCCCTGTGTCTGCTCCCCTCCCCTCCTTTCTCACTGAGAATCTCATTTCAGGCTCCCCATACTGGGCAAGAAAACAGGCTGCTACTGATGGATGCTCCCGCCCTAACAGCAGTCCCAGGGCTGCCTGGGTCCCGCTCAACCCTTCCCCCTTTTGCCCCAGCACCCTCAGCTCTCCTTTGCGTCTGTTCTCTGCTGTGGCACCTTCCTATTAGCAACAGTGAAATGGACACACCTCTATCTTTAAACAAACCCCCTCCCAAGTCTGTCCTCCATCCTGCTCTCCCCTGAGATTTCTTGGCCCCTGTGGGGTTGGCACTCATCCTTTTTTCTTGTTAGATGCAATTACAATGGACCCTGCTGCCAGCATCACTCCTCTCAGCCAGCATTTGTCCCCACCACCCCTACCCCCAAGTGTCTCACGAGGACACTCCCTCCTGGGACAGGCTCCTGTGACACCAGGTTCTGCTGTCCCTCCACTGCTCTGGGCTCCAGCTCCCCCTCAGCTGGTCCCATCCGGGCACGCCTGCCCCCCGCCGGGGACCAGCCTGCTCAGCCCCACTGGTCCTTGTGCCCATCTCTGGCTCTGGGCCTCCTCCCACTCTGCCGAGGTGCCCACTCCCGATGTCATCACCTCGTCAGCGTGTCCACAAGCACACACTCCCTCCTGCTTTGTCCCTGCTCCCGACACACGTCATCCTCACCTCCAGCCACAGCAGTAAATACCTATGCGTCCCTCCGCGTGCCTGGCCCAGTGCTAGGTGCCCCGGGGTCAGCAAGGTCCCAGGATCCTGCTTTAAGAGCGCCCTCGATGCAAAGACGAAGCCGACCGTTAAGGGACCACAGGAACCTCCATCTACCCCGTTATCCAAACCAGAACTGCGCGTCCTCCGAAGTCTCCCAGCTCGCTCTGCTGCCCCCGGGCGGGTATCGGAACCGGTCACCGCTCGGACCTCCGGCCAAGGGGCGGGGATAGAGGCGGGGTCGTCATCGGGGAAGGCGGGCCCTGACGCTGGGCCCGGGATTGGGCAGCCCGGCCGGAATGGGCGGACTTCTAGCCCGGAAGGGGCGGGGTCTCCCGGCGGCGGCAGATCGCGAAGACTTAGACCGCTTGTATGCTGCCTGCGGAGTGCTCGCGCCGGTGAGTCCCGCGCCGCTGGAGGGGCGAGGGCGGGGGCTGGGGCTGGCGGGGCCCGAGGCCGGCCGGGCGCTGAACCTCCGGTGCTTCCCTCCCAGGCTGGTGGCCGAGCTGCGGGACGCTCTGGACTCCTGCGCCGAGCGACAACGGCAGCTGGAGCAGAGCCTGCGAGTCTCCCGGCGGCTGCTGCGGGTCTGGTACGAGATCCCGGGACCACCCGGCTAGGCAGCCCTCGGGCCGTCAGAACCCTGCTTGGAGCCCCGGGCCGGGAGACTGGGCTCAGCGCTCATTTCCGAGTTGCGGGCTGCCAGTGCCCCCCGCTTTTCCTGAGGCCCTGGGAACGGGGCGCCCACTCCTAGGCCAGGCGATTATGGGGATCTGTGGGGCTCTGGCCTTGCCACAGCTGCCCTGTGTCTTTGCAGGGAACCAGCCGAGACCCCGGCTCCGGAGCCAACCTCAGGGCCAGAAATTATGAAGAGGCCCCATCTTCAGGTAAACCTCAGCCCCCACCTTCTGCAGGTGCCATCCCCTGCCTGTCTTCTGGCTGGCAGTGATCCGGGGCCTCTACCTGACTCTCGGCTTTCACAGCATGCCCACCCAGCCCCCAGGACCTCAAGGAACTGGAGCTTCTGACCCAGGCACTGGAGAAGGCAGTACGAGTGCGAAAAGGCCTCTCTAAGGCTGGAAAAGGAGTCAAGGCCCCCAGCCTGAAGTCTGGGTCCACTTCCACTGCAACTAAGACTTCTGCATCACCCAGCACCTCACACTGCACTGGCCACCGTGTACCTGAGACAAAACCCCCCAGGGGCGTCCACCACCCCTCGGTGCCCGCAACGGACCTCCCTGGGCGCAGGCTTCTGTTGGTGGGAGATGGCGCCCATATGGGGCAGGGGGCCAGAGCCAACAAGACTGAAGCAGGCCTCAGGGACCAGCAGATTGTCCCCCAGGCTGCTTCTCAGGTTCCAGAAGCTTTTACGCTCAAGGATAAGGGGTGAGTTCCCCAGCAGACATTCCCTAGAGGAACTACTGTCTGCCTGATCAGATCCTGGGCAGCTGTAGGAGGCTAGATTTGGGATGACAGGGAGGGCCCAGCAGTGAGTGGGTGTGGGCCTGGGGAGCCCCAGGATGTCACCCCATGAGTCCCCAGCTTGGAAGTTGGTAGGTGGAACTGTTGGCGGTGACGGTGCCATGTTTGATGTACTGGGGTCTGTCCCTCTCTCCTCCCTGGCTGTTCCTGTGCCCCGTACGGGGGCTCCAGATGCGCTGGAGATGGCCTGGGCTCTGCTCTCCTCTCTGCCAGGCGGACCCCAGCTGGGCTGGCTCCCGTGGTCAGTCTGGAAGCCCTGAGGGCCGGGAGAGCCTCACCCCTCATTGGGCTCTGAGTGGGGAGCGGGGCCTGCAACCCCCAGAGTGGGACAGAGCTGCCCTGAGCGCCAGCTTCCCAACAGGGCCTTACTGCGGCTGCCAGAGGCCTTCAGGAAGGCGGCTTCCCG
>SJXQ01007797.1:691877-703905 GCA_006408695.1 Aepyceros melampus
GTGGCTGGCGGGCGCGGGGCCTGTGGGGGCGGGGAGCCGGCTGTCACCGCGGCGCGGGCGTGCTGACCGAGGAACGCGAGGGCCGGCCGCGGCGCGGGTCGGGGGTCCGGGGCCCGCGGCAGGCGCTGCCCACTGCCCCCAGCGCTGCGCCGCGGCCCGAGCGCCCGGAGGGGCGCGACGTGGGGCCGGAGCGGGCCTGGGCCTTACACGGGACCCTCATCCCGGAGATCGCGCGGGCGCCCCTCGCCAGGCGCTGTCGGTCCGGCTGGCGGCTCAGGCAAGGCGGCGGTGGGAATGAGCTGGCTCCGGGGTACTCCTTCCTCTGGCGCTTTCGAGCTCTGCGGGGTGGGAAGTCCTCTTCTGGATTCGAAACTGCAACAGATTCTGTGATAACGCTCTGTCTTGGAAGACCTGCAAACTGCTCCCGTCCCGACCCTCCGCTTGCTCCAGGTTGGCACCCCGCCCGTCTGCCGCCTAGGTATCTACGCAGTCTCTGAGCCCTGCCCGGCGCGTCTGGGGTGACTTGTATCTCGGGTGGCCGCTGGGCTGTGCCGGGGCTGAAGCGTTTCCACAGGGCCCCTAAGCACTGTACTCCTCAGCCTTGAGAAAGCACAGCTGGAGGTCGGGGATGGTGCTGTCAGGGTTGGTGCCCTAATGGCCTTACTCGGTAGGGGACATTACTCGGTAGGAAGCACTGGGCCTCCTGGATCACTGCCTGCTGGCTGACACTAAAGGCCAGAGGCAGTGAGAGCACCCACTGGGCTAGGTGGAGGCGTGGGTTGACTGTTAGGATAGCGGTGTGCTTGGGAGGCACAGTCCCCACCTCACGTGGCTGTTGCTGTGATGCTGATCTTGAGATCTTTGGCCAGCTGCTTATTCCTAGTGAGGAGTCTGTCTGCCTTTCCAGGGGCAGTAGAAGCACTTGCAAGTGATTTTTCTTATTTCTTTGTATGTTTGCTCTGACGTCAGCAGGAACGTGTAGACAATTACAGGAAGGAAAAAAAATCACATTATTGGCAGGAATACTGGTTTACTCTTCCTAAACGTGGGGGCTCCCCTCCATGTTCTTGTCCCAGCACATAGTAGCCACCTCTAAGCATTTACTTAATTGTCTTGAAGACAGGTGTGCTGGTTCTTTCCTTTTTAAGGGATCCAGGCTGGGAGAAACAAACCAAGGTAAGAAAAGATCAACAACTGTCGCAAAGGTATTACAGTTACCATTTCTAAACAGTGCTATAACCCCCAACATGTGCTTTCTCCATCCTGAAGGTTGTTCGTCATTTAATCTTCTCAGCCCTTAGCTTAAAGCCTGTAGAAGCAGGGCTTATTCAGGAGCCAGCACTTTGTTTAGAAACCAGCCTCTCCCTGTGAGCAGAGCTGGGCCGAGTCACAGTCATCTCTGTTCCCCCATTGCCTCACAGAGAATGCTGAAATGAACTCGGTGCTGAAACAAGTGCAGTTTTCCTCTGGTGAACGGTGACCTCCAGGGCACGTGGAAGTAATCTAGTTATCTAGGCAGGCTTTTCATAATGACAACAGGATTTGCCTCCTGGATTTGCAAGTTCACCTGCAGGTGAGCTGTGCTAGCTGTCACTGACCACACCTGCCAGGACTATCCAGCTGGCCAAGTGACCTTGGGCACACCGTGTTGCTCCCAAGTCTCGTTGCAGTCTGAGCCGATCTCAGAAGACATATTTAAGTGTTTGCTTTTAGATGGTTTCTGGTTTGAAGTACATAAGGACAATGCTGCTAAGTCGCTTCAGTCGTGTCCGACTCTGTGCGACCCCATAGACGGCAGCCCACCAGGCTCCCCCGTCCCTGGGATTCTCCAGGCAAGAACACTGGAGTGGGTTGCCATTTCCTTCTCCACATAAGGACAATAAGCAGGTTATAAAAAAGCACTTAACATTGACCCTGTTCAATGTTTTACCTGTTTGAGCATACCTTCTCTGTTATGACAACTCTGTACAGGGAAGAAAGCCATCCCAAGTCTCGTTGCAGTCTGAGCCGATCTCAGAAGACATATTTAAGTGTTTGCTTTTAGATGGTTTCTGGTTTGAAGTACATAAGGACAATGCTGCTAAGTCGCTTCAGTCGTGTCCGACTCTGTGCGACCCCATAGACGGCAGCCCACCAGGCTCCCCCGTCCCTGGGATTCTCCAGGCAAGAACACTGGAGTGGGTTGCCATTTCCTTCTCCACATAAGGACAATAAGCAGGTTATAAAAAAGCACTTAACATTGACCCTGTTCAATGTTTTACCTGTTTGAGCATACCTTCTCTGTTATGACAACTCTGTACAGGGAAGAAAGCCTTTTCACCTCGAAGCAGCAGTTTCAGTGGCTGTTTCAAGTGTCACTTTCCAAATGGAGATAACATCAAAGAAGCAGTACCTTGGGCTTTTCACTAAAGACCAACCTAAATTCATTATTTGATGATTTTCGTTGTTCTTTAACCACAGATTTACCCAAGTCATACTTCATGTGAAGAAATATGTGCCCCGTACTCTGCAGCTACAGAGCTGAGTGAGCCTGTGTCCTGGAGGAAGTCGGGGTGCAGTGAGGCAGGCCAGCAAGCCGTAGCACAGCGGGCGGCACCCCCGCTGGGTGGGCTGAGCTTGCTGTGGGCACAGAGGGTGCAGTCCAGCTGTGTACCCCCGCTGGATGGGCTGGGCTTTCTGTGGACACAGGGTACAGTCCAGCTGGCCTTTGGTGTGGCTCCTGAGAAGCACTTAAATTTTGAACATCAGGGAATTTCCTGGCTGTCCAGTGGTTAGAACTCTGTGCTCTCACTGCCAAGGGCACAGGTTCAGTCCCTGGTCAGGGAACTAAATCCCACAATTCACATAGTGTGGCAAAAACAAAAACTTTTTTTTTCTTTTTTAAGAACAGCCACATGAGGGAGAGACTTCTTGGCTAAGGGACAGTGTGTGAAGTACCAGGGCAGTCTCCCAGCTGTTGGAAGAAGGGCATTGGGTAGCATTGGTGTTTGGGGTGAGGAGAGGGAGAGGGAGTTAGGGAGCTAGGCTGGTGACTATCAGGAGAGCCATGAATACCAGTCCCCAGTTTGCATTTTGCCCTGAAAGCAGTGGGGAGCCACTCAGGGATCTTGGGTTTGTGAGTGACTGGTCAGATTGTGCCATCATGGGTGACTTGGGGTGGGTTGGTGCAAGGCTGCACTGAGTCGGGATGGTTAACAGAACACCAGAAGGCCCAGAACCGAGGAAGGCCTATGGGAACAAAAGAAAGAGCAAGACCACAAGACAGGTGGCCGCGGGGACAGGAAGGGCCAGGGATGAAGGAGGACTTTGGGAACACTCCGAGGCTGGGTGACTTGGCAGGGACGGGCTACACTGTGTGCTGGAAGGGACAGGCCTGGAGTGGGTGACGATGGGTGGTGTGGAGAGGCTGAGCTGAGAGTCCTTAACAGCTCCTCAATAGAGACTGCTCTGGAGCTGTGAGAGCTCCTTCCTGTGTGGGCACTGAAGCCAGGGTGTGCCTTCCCAGGAGTGTGTGTGGAGTGAGAGAAAGAAGACTGACCCTGGAGAGTCCTGATGCTTCACATCCATAGGACAGAGTAGATAAGGTAACAAAAATCTGATTGATTACCTCCTGCCTTTTGAGGGGATGGGGGCAGGATGGTGGGCTTCTTATATCTGTCACAGAGCCTCAGGTTGTTGGTTAAACAGCAAAATGTAAGATACCAAAGGTGCAAAATCACATAATTGATTCCCAGGGCCTTCCTGTCAAATGTGTGTGTTTGCATTTTGAAAAAGTTCCAGATTGTCACTCATCTTAAAGGACCTCATTCTCCTCCAGCCTGAGGATTGGTCCTCTCAGCGAGTTCTCACCACAGATCTCTTAAAAGAGACCTTCTTGGATCCAGAGAGAGATCCAAGAACTCTATGGGTCCTCTTGCTCTCCTCCCGGGACCCGTTTCTGTGTAGTGCCTCAGCGTTAGAGTCGACGGGACTTTGGAAGGACTGTTGAGGATACAGAGGCCAAGTGTGCAGTGCTTCCTCCCAGGCTTGTCCCCACACCAAGGGGCCGCCAGGAGACGATAAGGAAAGGCTGGCGTTGCACAAGGAGTTCCTCTTTGCCCACAGAAGGCACAGGGCCCCACAGGCTGTCTGGTCTCTTGAGTGCTGTTAGCAGTGACCTTCACCTGTTACCGAGCCTGCTCATGGAGGGCACAGGAGACAAGCTCTGCTCCTATCCTGTGCAGTCCCGGTCCCCTGCCTGGCTCTTGGACCTTAGCCATCTCCCCTGGATATTGCCCACGGAGCTGCTGGCAGGGGTCATGTGTGAGCAGTCATGCTTTCTTCCTCCAGCTCGCCTTTTACAGGCTATTGAGAAGCCACTACACATGGCTTGGCCTGTTTCACATAACCTGAAACTGTGTGTCCACCTAATTATTACACAATTTTAATTGGATACCAATTGTTTGCTGATGGGTGATTCTGTTACCAGTAAAAGCCCTCTTGCCCTAGCGTTCTAAATGAAGCTCAGTTACCTGAGTCCCACCAAGAGCTCTCCTGGCTTCTGTCCCTTCAGCCTTCCCTTGAATCCTCTTGTCCACATTCCCTGATTACCCTCTGTAATTCCTTTCTCGGCAGGCATGGTTCCCGCCTTCCTGTCTTCCTAAACTTGTGGGCCTTAGAGGGAGCCATAGGTGTGTTCACTCCGCCTGCCTCTGCTTTCTTTCCCTGCCTCCCCGGGTCATCCCCCGCCCCCACCACCTCCCAGCACACAGGCGCTCACTCCTTCCTCGGTAGCCTGGTGAACCCAGGCCCTGTGGCTTCTTGGAGCCAATGAAGCTGGACAGTAGAAGTGTCTTTGAATATGAGCCGTGAATGATACTCACTGGCCCCAAGCAGTGTGCTCTCCAGGGCTGTTTCTGCTGCTTAGTGGGTGCAGGCCACCTCAGCCTTGAGGATCTAGGCCAGGCAGGTGCTGGCGGGGCAAGGCTTCCAGGCCCCTCTTTCCTCGTGGGCTGGGGGCCCAGACACCCTGTGCTTCCCCCTCAGCATCCGCACCTGAGGTGGTAGGGTCAGCACACCATGTCCCCGCACCTGAAGCTCGCTGAGCAGTGGGGTGGCCTTGCATCCTCGTGTTGCAGCATTCAGCACAGTGGCATTCAGAAAGCATCTCGAATGCCTGTTGAAATGATTCAGCCTGCAAGATTCCCTCCCAGCCCACTCTGCAGTCACGCCTGAAGATGCTTGCCAAGAGCCTGCTGTGTGCCCAGCCTTCGGAGGCACACCTGTCACCGGCACCTTGCTTGGAATTCAGACCAGTCAGGATTCTAGCTTCTGACAGCTGGGCTTCCTCCTCCTGCTTCTCATTCCGTGCAGCTAGTTGGTTTCTCCTTTGCCCTTGGGGGGTGTTTTCCCAGACCTACTGCTAGGAGGACCTTTTAAACTCAGAAGATAAAGATCCTGAATTAGCGGAGCCCCATTGCAATCCCAGACTCCTTCTGTGGGTAGACCAAACCAGCGGCTTGCTTGAAGAAAATTAGTTCCTCAACTAGGGATCACACCTGGGTCAGGCCAGTGAAAGCACCGAGTCTCAATCACTGGACCGCTAGGGAATTCCCTGCAGGGAACCTTTTTGAGTGGCTAATACCGTTAGGACTTTACCCTGCTCAGGTACCACCGCTCAGGTGCCACCGCTAAGACCTGCATTTGAACTTGTGACCAGTACTAGCAGATGGGCCAGCCAGCTGGCCTGCGGTGCTGTGACTAATACCTCCTCAATGGTTACACCCCTTTATGCCTGGCACGTGCCCTCCATTGTGTGCCATCAGCCAAGGGCCCCCTATCAGGTTCCCGGTAACTGGCCTGTGGAATGCCAGTTGCCACTAGTATTTGAAAAATGCCCTGTGCTGCTTCAGGGCTGGGCAGAACCCAGCCTGCCATCTCATCGCATGAGGATGCATGCTGGGAAGCACACATACCTAGAACAGACAAGTTGCTGAATGGCCCCTGTGGTTTAGAGTTAAATTTCCTTCTTGGGCCCAAGTGGTCTGGGATTTTCCTGAGTCTCCATCTGTTTCCTTCTCTGTTTCCTCCTCCTTGGGTGCACCGAGTGTGTGATGTGAGACGCCTGGCTCCAAGTGGCAGTAGGGTAGAAGAGCTGCACTCATAAGCAGATCATCACAGGCGTGCCAAGTTCAAACAGATTCAGAGAAGGAGGTGGGGAGGTCAGCCCTACCTGCAGGGTCAGGAGTCTGGAAGGGCCGGTGAAGGAGGGAGCATTTGGAGCAGATTCGCCTGAGAGGAGAAGGAAGAACCAGCGTGTCCCACCTTTCCCCCTTCCCATTGTCAAGACTCCTGAAGCCACCATTGGAGGGCAGGTAGGGCCAAATGCCGAAGCAGGCAGGGCCAGTGGACGGGAGAGGCTTTCAAGGGGAGAGCAGGCCAGAGCTGTTTGGGGGTCAGAGCTAGCTGCCTTTTACGGGGAGTGTGTGAAGGCTAGGAGGTTTCAGCAAAACACTTGGAGGTATGGGACCTGAGAAATCTAGGCTTAGAAGAGGATGGATGTGTGTGCTCAGTCATGTCTGACTCTTTGCGACCCCAGGGACTGTAGACCACCAGGCTCCTCTGTCCATGGGGTTTTCCAGGCAAGAAGACTGGAGTAGGTTGCCATTTCCTCCTCGAGGCGGTCTTCCTGACCCAGGGATCAAACCTGAGTCTCCTGCATTGCAAGTGGATTCTTTACCACTGGGCCCTCAGGGAAGCCGGGAAGAGGATGGACTTCTGCAAAAGGAACATTTGAGGGACAGGAGCAGTGGCAGCCAGAGAGAAGAGGAGACAGATGAGAGGGAGGGGTTTCAGGAGGCCTGGTAGGAGGAGAACTGAGTGCCGTGGGGTCAGCTGTGTGTGTCAGAGAGATAAGAGCTCAGAGGTGTCTGTTAGGTCGGCAGCCAGGCAGTAAAGGCTTTGAGGGCTTGACTAGGGAGAAAAGAAAGAGGACAGGCCTAGCTCAAGGGGAGTTTCGGATGCTGTGGTTGGGGTTGAGGGCCTGGCTAACCAGAGAGGGAGCATTAGAGATGCAGGAGAGTAGGAGTCCTAACGGAGAAGGCAATGGCCCCCCACTCCAGTACTCTTGCCTGGAGAATCCCATGGACAGAGGAGCCTGGTGGGCTGCAGTCCATGGGGTCGCGAAGAGTCGGATACGACTGAGTGACTTCACTTTCCCTTTTCCCTTTCATGCACTGGAAAAGGAAATGGCAGCCCACTCCAGTGTTCTTGCCTGGAGAATCCCAGGGACGGCAGAGCCTGGTGGGCTGCCGTCTGTGGGGTTGCACAGAGTCGGTCACGACTGAAGCGACTTAGCAGCAGCAGCAGCAGCAGCAGCAGGAGTCCTAAGAGTTGAGATCCAGAACCAAGGGTGGGAGTTGCAGAGCAAGGGCCAGGGTCAGACAGCGGGTGCTCCGGCCTGACACCCAGTTCTCGAGGAGAGCGGGAGGTATGAAGCTGTCAGCTGTTGGGGGGCTAGGAGAGGGTGCCTGGAGGCAAGTGGAGGGCCTCCAGGCGGCTCCGGGGGCCTCGAGTGGGGTGGTGTGACTTTGCCTCTCTGGTTGGTGTGTGGGTGTAGAGAAGCGTGCCGCCAGGCTGGCTTCTCATGGGAATTCTGCCAAATAGCTGAGACAGGAGCCCGTGAGTGGTGGAGCGGAGGTTTGGAGGGTCGGGTCAGGCTGAGCAGACAAGGGAGTAAACCTCAAAGGGCTCGTGGGGAGGGCAGATGGACTTGGGGCAAGTGGGAGTGGGGAAGCAAAGCACTCCGAGGCAGTCAGGGTGTTTGTGGTGTGTGCCCAGGATGAAGAGCCCCTGGGGACGGCAAGGCTGTAGACAAAGCACCAGAGTATGTAAAGGCTTATAAAGCTGGGAAGGTGTTTTTTGGTTTTTTTTTTTTAATAGGTAAGAGGTGGATTTATTTAAGATAAACACACTCCACAGACCGGGTGGGCCAACTCAGAAGGCAAGAACAGCACCAGGATATGGGGCTGTGGGTTTTCAGAGGGGTGGATACTTCCATGGGCTGGTGAGAGGAGGAGTGTTGGTGTAGAGGTTTGAAGTTGTGCCCTGCCCCCTTCCCTCCTGTCTCTCTTCCCTCTCAGAGATTTTACTCCCGTATTCTCACGGGAAACAGAGGGGCAATGGTCTGCCTTGTGTAACTGCTTCAAGGTTGATCAGAGGCATCAACTCTGCCTTTGAAGGTGTAAAAATCTGTGGATGCCTGATCTTGGGGCCTCAAGGGCAGGACAGCTCCTTGTTTTAAGTCAGCGTGGACTGGAATGCTCACATAGCCATCATCTTGATGTGAAATTGTTATAAGTGCTTCCATAGCCTTTCTGTGAACTACCTTGATGAAACTGTAAGAACTCTCAGCTGCAGTGTGTGGAATCTAGTTACCTGACCAGGGATCAAACTCAGGGACCCTGCATTGGGAGATGGAGTTTTAGCCACTGGACCATCAGGAGGGTCCTCTCCTTCAGTCTTCTGACTGTAAAACCATCAGTGGCCAGGACGCCCACGTCACTGGCATCTGGGGTATTCCCTCTTCCAATGCCCTGGCTCTTTACAAAGGACACATAAATTGCAATCCTCCCTTAGTGCCCCTTTTGTCTACACAGGGTACCCTGGTCTTGTCTGGGTGCCCCTGGGCCTAGTGGCCCACCAGAAAAACCGCTTTGCCTTTGGTAGTCTCTGAGTGGACAAAATCAGTACCATCATTTGGGCCTTTTGCACATTTCTCTGGGTGTGTTCAGCCTTTGCAGATAAATTCCTGTTATTGAAAACTGAGTAAGCCAATTGAATTGGAGCCTTACGACCAGCAGATGCTTTCTGAATTTTGTGCCTGATGTCTAGGGCAGACTGGGCTATGAAGTGCTTAGTCAAAAGGGCGTGTCCCTCCAGGGAGGAGGATTCTCTTTGGAGTGTTTCCTGAAAGCCTCCACTATCTCCCTTGGAAGACTGCAGGGTTTTCATCCTGTCCCTGTTGAAGTTTTTTTTAACATTTTTATAATTAACAGATTTTACTGTAAGTTTCTTCCAACTGAAATTATGTAACTCAGATTGGGACTTGAATCCACGTACTGGGACTTGAAGCCAGTCAAAATCCACGGTTTTCCAGCCGAGATCACACACCTGGTTTCAGAGCTTAGTGAAGCTCTTTGGTGTCTCACCACATAAAGAATTCAGTGAGAGACAGAGTGATAGGTAAGAAGTGGATTTATTTAGAGAAAAACACTCTTATCACAGAGTGTGGGCTATCTCAGAAGGTGAGAAGGGCCTCGGAATATGGTTTAGTTACCTTTTATGGTGGCTCAGAGGTTAAAGCATCTGCCTCCAATGCGGGAGACCCGGGTTCGATCCCTGGGTTGGGAAGATCCCTTGGAGAAGGAAATGGCAATCCACTCCAGTATTCTTGCCTGGAGAATCCCATGGACAGAGAAGCCTAGTACATTACAGTCTACGGGGTCGCAAAGAGCTGGACACGACTGAGTAACTTCACCTTCACCTTCACCTTCACCTTCACCTTTTATGGACTGGGTAATTTCATAGGCTGATGAGTGAGAGGATTCTTTTGGCAATTTGGGGAAAGGGTAGGGATCTCCAGGAGTTGGGCCAGCACCCATTTTTTGGCCTTTGGGTCACCCTTGGAGCTCTCAGTGCCTCAGTGCCTGTGGGCGTGTCCTTTAGTGTGCCTGGTATGCTGCGGTCAGTCATGGCCGTCTGTCTCTGTCAGTAGCATTCACAAGGTAATTCCGATGTGGGTTTGCCTCAGAGATGGCCTCGTACCCCACTCGATACACTGCATGGTCCCATCGTGGGAGTCAGTAAAATGTCCTCTGTGTTTTTCCTAGAGTCATCCCTCCAAGCTAGACATGCCTTAAATTCCTTTTGGGTTCCACTGCCTAGATACAGAGTCATGAAAATTTGAATATAGGGTACTTTTTAAAATTCCTGTTGTCTGAATCTTCCCAACCCTGGAGTATATGGCCCAGAGGGATATTAGCCAGATTAATGCAACCCAACCCATTCTAGACCCAAGCCCGAGGTGATGTGTCTAGCTGCTCAGTCTGATCAAGATTTGCACTTAGATCTTAGATGCTATCCCTCCCAAAGCAGTCTTCCAACCAGGCACCAGCGCCTGAAAAGTTGTTGCAAAGGGACGGCACAGAAGTTGTCCCCAGCGGCGTTGACAATGAGCAGGAGTTGCTCAGTTGAAAGTAAAGGGTCAGGACTTGTCAATAAGAAGTCTGTCTTGGCAGTCACACAGGTCTTCTGGGGTTAACAGAAGCAAGATATGAAACAGGAGTGAACGTAGAACGTAGGAGACAAACGTCAGAGTCAAGGAACAGAGTCTGGAGTATCAAATCCTGCCTTCACAGGCCTGTCCTGGCCCTGCTGTCAAATACACCTGAGCATAGCCATTCCATGCCACCTTCCTACAGCAGACCAGGCTGACGGCTGCCATCCTTCTAGTCCAGAGCAAGGTTCCCGATCAGAGCCCCAAAGCATTTGGGGTTGACAGGCCTGACAGAAGCAGGCAGACATCGCTGGAGCGTCCTCCGCGGTACACCTGGCTCGGGCATCCCACAAGCCTGTCTCGGACCAAGACCTAACTCTCAACATTTTCTTACCTTATCACTGTCCCTTCATGGCTCTTGAGATCACACACCTGGTCTTAGGACTTACTGAAGCTCAGGTTCTTGATGTCTCATCGCAGAAAGAATTCAATGAGAGACAAGAAGTGGGTTTATTTAGAGAGAAACATACTCCACAGACAGAGTGTGGGCCAGCTCAGAAAGAGAGCAACTGAAGTTCAGGAGCTTTGAGCCAGGCCGGCTTGCTTGACCTTTGATGGCCTGTAGTGAGGCAGCTGAGAGAAGGGGGCCAGGAACCGGAATGAAGTGGGTGGTGGGTGGGGAGACCCTGGAGAGAGGGGGGCAGGGCCCCTGCTCTCTGGCTTGGAGGAAGGGTGCATTAAGGGAGAAGGTGGGCAGGGGGCTGTTTGCCACAAACAGGCTCCAGAGCAAGAAGAGAGCTGGAGCTGGGGGTGAGGGTGGTAAAAACGAGGCAGCGAGGGAGGCGAACGCTGCGTGTCGGGCTATGGTCGGTGGCCCCGTCACTCCCCGTCAGCTGCAGGGTGGGGGGCCATCTGACTGCCGAGGCCTTGGGCCGGGAGGGGACTGCCCTCCGAGGCTGTGTCGCCGAGGCCTCCAGCAGACGCTCGGGAGTGGGCTTGAGCATTTCCCTGGTGTCTGCCACTGGCAGCTGGGCGCACTGGGCCTGCTGTGAGGAGGCCAGGCTTGGACAGACTTGGCCCGCATCCTGCTCCAGACCTGCCGCACCCAGGCCCCCCTCACCACCCCGGGGTCGTAGTGGAAGCCCCGGGATAATGCCTACCATTCCCCGCTTCTCTGCCTCAGAGCGCCTCCCACTCTTCCCTGCTCACCGGTCCAGACGCCCTGGGCCATGCCCCCTGCCCTGCCCCTCTACCCAAGCACCCTGGGAGCAGAGCCGCACACCCGACCTCCAGCGCAGGTCCCCTGCCCTTCCCTGTCCTGCTGCCACATTCCTGCCTGGCCCCTTGCGTACCTTCTTTTCAGGCAGTGACTGGTCCTGTCTTTCTCACCCATGCCCCACACGCCCTAAGGACTGGAGTGGGGCCACCAGGTGTCAGGGACCCGTCGTCTCGCCCGCCCTCACTGGGGACACTGCCCGAGAGGTGCCGTTCTCTTGGTCACGCGGGACTCCTTGGGCCCGGGACTGCGCGCCTTGCTGCCCACCTCCCCGTCTGCCACCCCATCCTTGGCCTGCAGTCTGCAGGGCTGGACCCAGCCTCCTTCCTCTTCCGTCTCTGTTTCCTGACCGCACTCCCAGGAAACAAGTGGGGAGTGTCCTGTGAGGAGGGAACAACTGAGACAGCCTCGCCGCGGGCTGTCCTGTGGCGCAGTGACTAAGGCCTGGCCAGGCTGAGCCCTGGGAGCTGACCTGAGCTGTTCCTGCTGCCAGGACG